>CM046943.1:113821629-113935843 GCA_025698515.1 Gossypium sturtianum | reverse complement strand
TAACTTAAATAAAGTGCATAGTTTATAAAACCCAAGCTCGTAGTATGGCCTCCACCAAGTCATCCCCGGCCCAAGTCCACATCAACTTCCATTACCTGAGATGGATAATAAAACGGGGTGAGTTACAAAGAACTCAGTGTGTAACTCACTTACCACCATTATTGGGCCAGACCATCAAGGCATTAATTTGGGCTTGAGCCCAATTACAAAATTTCAACGATATAAATATGAATTAAATATATAAAATGCATGTAAAAATGAATTTCCCAAACCAAGCCTAATTTTCCATCCGCTACACACCCCGCACCAACCAAACACTGTGGGGATCAAGTCAACCCACCCCGCCAAACACACCAATCGTAGGCATTTAGCCTTTTAAATAATATTGTAGTGCACTCACAAGAACTAGATTGTGACATAGTCACCGAACTAGAGGCATTAAGCCAAATTTTGTGGCAGAGCCACCGAACTAGATTCATGGCCACAGGCCTTACTTCTCTTCATCATGTATCCCATCCCATGCAATTATGTATGAATAACAAACTTTAATCATAAATAATTTATCAAGTAACCCATAATACAAATGAGTTTTTAATTAAACTTTTCATTTGGGCCTATTAAACAAAATAGTATTTAGCCCGTAAGGCAATCCAGCGAACTTTGACCCATAATTCGAACTAGAAGGTTTTTGGCCCATTTTATCGATCTAGCAGTTTTTATGCCCCAATTTATCGATCTAGCAGTTTTATGGCCCAATTTATCGATCTAGCAGTTTTATGGCCCAATTTATCGATCTAGCAGTTTTATGGCCCACTTTATCGATCTAGCAGTTTTATGGCCCAATTTATCGATCTAGCAGTTTTATGGCCCAATTTATCGATCTAGCAGTTTTATGGCCCAATTTATCGATCTAGCAGTTTTATGGCCCAATTTATTGATCTAGCAGTTTTATGGCCCAATTTATCGATCTAGCAGTTTTATGGCCCAATTTATCGATCTAGTAGTTTTATGGCCCAATTTCTCGGTTTAGCCGTTTTCATGCATTTACACAAAAGTACTAATTACTACAACAATTCCGATTTGGCCATTTTTACGATTTATCAAATTTCTTACGGTTTAGTATCTAACCCGAAAGATAAGTGTGAAGTTACACACCTGGTTATAGTGAGAACTAGACTCTCCCGCTCGTCAACACCTATACGTATCACGATAATTAGAACACTATAATTTATTAATTTAACCGATCTAAAAAATAACGATCTAAAATTTTACCTCGGATTTTCGAACTACTTCTACTTGCATGTTTCTCCCGATTGATGGTTCGTTAATCGAATCAAATCCACGAACAAATAATGGTTCGGGAGTACGAACTACTTCAAACAATTGATTCTCCTCGGATGAACGCGTCCACAACCTTGGGAAATCCTTGATTTTGAAACATCCTTTGTTTATACTTAGGGGGAATAACGGAACCACCCCTCTTCCGAACACTATTCACCGCCCTTTTCTTCCCTATTTTGATTGTCTTCAAAGACAAAAGATCGTTAATCCAATCTAATATTACATCGAAATATGACTAAGGGTTTAAGGGTGAAATTCGCTTACCACAAAGATCCTTGTTCCAAAATATGAAAATCGATCAAACGTTCCTTTATCACCTTAAATCGATTCCAACGTTCTAAGATACCCACGAACACTTGATTTCCGATCTTCCGCTATCGCACTAAAATATAACCATTGGAAACGTTTAATAGATGGAATGGTAAAATTTCTATCCAAGAAATCCTTTTTACCATCATCAAAATTCGGCCAACATATTTATTAACTAATCGTAAAATAAAAAGAACCCTTACCTATTATCCACGATTGGAAAGAGACGATTGAGAAAGATGTCTGTACAAGATGGAGGATTCGCTATATGACCAAAGAAAATAGAAAAATGATTCGCTATGGGTACATCAACATTCGCCATGAGAGAAAATAATAGAGAAAGTATGAGTATCAAGAATAAAAGATGAGAGAAGAATGATGATGATGTTGTTTCAATTTTCAAAGAGAATAAAAGAGAAAGGAAGAAAGAGATGAGTTTTGGGAGCAATGTATATTCAGCAATGGGGAGAAGAAAAGTAAAGAATGGCTTTTGGTGTTGGTAGAATCGGCACTATGAGAAAGGCACAAAATTGAACACTAAAGTGAAAAGCAAAAATGACCAAATGGTCAAAATAATCAAGGCTTACCAAAAGATCAATTTCGGCCAAAGGGAAAAGTTGAGAAGAGGAATGCAAAATTTTGCACAAAAACTAAAATGACCAAAAGCAAACTCCTAAACCTTACCAAGCTACTAGCAAAATTCGGCCAACCTTCCCCCTAGCCATATTGCCGTCCAAATTCATTGGTCAAATGACCATGAATTTGTTTCCAAAACACTTTCCTTGATACTTGCCCTATGTCTCCATATCTTTCCATATTTTCTTGATTCCCTACCATAAATTCACTCTTACCTTATTCCTTTGATATACTAACCAAAAATAACAAGGTCAACACTTACCATAAATAAGCTTACGACATTTACCATAGAAGAGCAAAATAAAAGTTGTCCAAATGTTATACAAGGGATTCGAACCACTCCCCTCATGCAATATCTCATGTGCCAACACCACCTTGCCATTTACTCATATTATGCTACTCTTTAACACTTAATTTAACTTAAGTGTCAATGCCACTTGCTCCACTTCAATAAATTCTCAAACTAAAAATTATTCCATACCCGAATAATTCTATACTCTTCTTCATGACTATAATAGGCACGAAAAGAAATAAGAAAATTTTCCTTCATAATCTAAACACCAAAACATGCAATAAATCGATACTTGAATTTTAGGGTGTTACAACTCTACCCTCCTTAAAGAAAATTTCGTCCTCGAAATTTACAGTTGAAAGAGGTGAGGGTATTGTTGCCGAATTGCATCCTCGGGCTCCCACGTAGCTTCCTCCGCTCGTGATTATGCCATAAAACTTTGACCAACGGCACGGTTTTCTTTCTTAGCACCTTAACGTCTCGGTCTAAGATTTCCACCGGTTCTTCCTCAAAAGACAAGTCGACTTCAACTCCACTTCTCCTACCCGGCACTATGTGCGAAGGATCCGATCTATAGCGCCAAAGATGGAAACATGAAAAACATTATGAATTTGGCTCAACTCCGGAGGTAATTCGATCCGATAGGCCATCTGGACTAACACGCTTCACCACACGATATGGTCCAATGTATCTAAGACTCAATTTGCCCTTCTTCCCAAACTCAAAATCTTCTTCCAAGGTGAGACCTTCAAGAAAACTTGATCCCCACAAAGATACTCGATACTTCTACGCTTCGGATCTGCATACGACTTTTGTCTATCCAAGCTTCCTTTAACCGTGCTCGAATAGCTTTTACTTTTCTTCCGTTTCGCAGATCACCGGGACCTAACATCTGTCGTTCGTCAATTCGGTCCAACAACTAGGAGAATGACACCTCACGACCATATAATGCCTCGTAGGGTGCCATCCGAATGCTAGACCGATAGCTATTGTTGTAAGCAAATTCGCTAACGGTAGAAAATCCTCCCAACTACCTTTGAAGTCGATTACACATCCCCTTAACATGTCTTCGAATCCTGAATTACTCTTTTTGATTGACCATCCGATCGAGGATGAAAAGCCGCATCAAGTTTAGCTTTGTTCCCAAGGCTTCATGCAAAGCTTTCCAAAACCGTGACGTAAACCTAGGATCCCTATCTCGATATAATAGACACGGTACCCCATGCAACCTCACGATTTCGGATACGTATAGCTTAGCCAACTTCTATAACGAGTAATCCGCATTTAACCGGTAGAAAATGAGTAGTCTTCGTCAAACGATCAACAATTACCCAAAGCAGAATTTTTACGAGTAGGTGTTAAAGGTAACCCACTAACAAAATCCATTGTTATCCGCTCCCATTTCCAAAGAGGAATCTTTACCGGTTGTAATAATCACGACGGCAATTGATGCTCCGCCTTCATTTGCTGACAAGTTAAACATTTTCCCACAAATTCGTAAATCTCACGCTTCAACCCCGACCACCAATATTGTTCACGAAGATCCCGATACATCTTATTTCCTCCGGGTGTATAGCATAAGGGCTACTATGCGCCTCGTAGAGAATCATTTGTCTCAGATCCGAGTCCTTAGGCATACAAACTCTCCCACTAAAACATAACACACCTTCCGTGTTTATGCTAAAATCCTCTATTCCACCATTTTCAACTTGTTGAATTAAAAGTCCCAACTTCTTATCGATATATGTTTTTCCCTGATTTGCTCTAACCATAGAGGCTTCACTCCGCTGCATTCCGCTATCGGACTACCATCCTCGTACAAACTCAAATGGGCAAACATTGTTCTCAAATCGATACCACCTTACGACTTAACGCATCTCGCTACCACATTAGCTTTTCCAGGATGATACTCGATTGAGAAATCATAGTCCTTAACAGTGACTCCACCCATCTTCGTTGTCTCAAGTTTAATTCCTTCCGAGTAAGAAGATACTTAAGACTCTTGTGATCCGTATAGATGATAGACTTTTCACCGTAGAGGTAATGCCTCCAAATCTTTAGAGCAAACACTACTGCAGCCTAACTCCAAGTCATGAGTAGGGTAGTTTACTTCGTGCGGTCTCATTCTAACGAGAAGCATAAGCCACCACTTTCCCACTTTGCATCAATACACATCCTAAGCCCCGTGTGTGACGTGATCGCGAGAAACTATAAACTCCTTTCTAGCCTCAGTTGAATCGATCTTGGCGCTAGTTAAAATCTTCTTCAATTTCTCGAAACTTTCTTGCTTTGTTTATCGGTCCATATATATGGTACTCCCTTTCGCAATAGCTTAGTTAGTGGGTACAAAGCAATCAACGAAAACCCTCAACAAAGCGTCTATAGTACCCGGCCAAACCCGAAACCCAAGAAACTCGAATCTCACCATCGACTTTGGTGGTTTCCAATCCAATACAGCCTCAATCTTCCGAGGATCCACCCTTATTCCTTCGGCTGATACCACATGACCCAAGAAAGTCACTTCCCTTAACCAGAATTCACATTTACTGAATTTGGCATACAGTTGATTATTTTGAAGTAACTGCAATACAATTCGCAAATGCGAGTCATGCTTCTCTTCATTCCTTGAATATACCAGAATGTCATCTATGAATACCACCACAAACCGGTCTAAATATGGTTGAAAGACCCCGTTCATCATATCCATAAATGCAGTTGGTGCATTGGTCAACCCAAACGACATCACCAAAAACTCATAATGTCCATAACGAGTTCGGAAAGCCGTCTTGTGAATATCCGCTTCTTTCACCTTAAGCTGGTGATATCCTGATCTCAAATCAATTTTGGAGAAAATGGAAGCTCCCTTCAATTGATCAAACAGGTCATCAATTCTCGCAGAGGGTACCTATTCTTGATCGTCAATTTATTTAATTGCTCGTAGTCAATACACATACGCATTGACCCATCTTTCTTCTTAACAAACAAAACGGTGCTCCTCACTTTGAGACACACTCGGTCGAATAAAACCCCGATCCAACAATTCTTGAATTTGAGCTTTAAGTTCCGCTAACTCCTTGCGGTGCCATTCTATAAGGAGCAATGGACACCTGAGCTGATTCCGGCAAGAGCTCAATACCAAATTCCACTTCCCGATCTAGAGGTATGCGGAAGTTCTTCAGAAATACATCCGGAAATTCCTTCACTGTTCTCACATCTTCCATCGACAACTCTTTGGCATCTAAAGCACTAATAAAAGCTAGAAGTGCTCCATACCCTTCCGCATCAACTTTTACTCGCTTTAACGCAGATACCACATTTGCCAAGTAATTCCTTCGTTCGCCTATCATAACTATTTCTTTATCCTCCACCGTCCCTTATTGACATCCGCTTTTCAAAGCACAATCCAATTCTCGCGGTGCTTAACCAACCAATCCATGCCCAAAATGATATCGAACTCTCGTACAAAGGCAATTCCATCAAATTCGCCAAAAATATTTCTCCTTGAATTTCTAAGGGCACATCTCTAAACAGCTTTATTTACTAATACCGATCGGCCCTAAAGGACTAATTACCTTCATCTCCTTATCGGAAATTTCAGAGTCTAAATTCAAGTTTCCGGATATGGTGCTAGCAACATACGAATGGGTAGAACCAATATCTATCAAAGCAATAACAGTACATCAAAGATGAAGAACGTATCGCTTATCACATCGGTGCATTGCCATCCTCACGGCGTGCCTAATCGCATATACCAATCTGGTGTCTTGCATCCGTGTTGCCTCTAGGACCATTGCCTCGACCGTGCACCTTGACCACGCCCCGGCCCCATTACCACCACGACTGGTCCACGACCTCTCGGTGGTTCTTTGAATTCCTCTGCGGTGGTGCATCCGTATTACGAGCTTCCCGAGTTGTATCCATTTGACGAGGGCAATTCCTATATTGATGATCCATCGACCGCATTTATAGCAAGCACCCGTTTTCTTCCAAAGACTCTCCGAATGCCTTTTCCACAATCAAGCACAATCTCGACTCGATTCACGATTCACAGTGTTCTACCTTGAGTGGTTCATCATTTCGAGGCCTCTTGAAACCTTCTTGAAGAACCCAAATACTTCATATCTCTCTTGCCTCTAGCTCTGTTCTCGATTCTCGACGTTCAGAGTTCTTAGCCTTTTCGGCTATCTTGGCCTTTTCCACAAGCGTGGCAAAAGTTCTAACTTGTTGTGGGGCTATCAAAACCCGCAATTCATCGTTCAAGCCATCCTCAAAGCGTACTACAACGCTCATGATCCGCTGCCACTATTGTTCGAGCATAGCGACTCAAGCGCAAAAACTCGACTTCATATGTCGCCACTGTCTTATTCCTTGGACCGATTCAGGAATTCCTTCCTTCCGGCATCAACATAACTCGTTCCTACATATTTCCCTTGGAAGGAAACTTTAAAGAATTCCCAATTAACTAATGCGACGATTGCCTTCTCGGAAGATAAGCCACCATTGGTATGCTTCGTCCCTTAACAAGGACACCGCTCCCCTTAGTTTTTGTTCCACGATTGCACTCAAGATCGCCCATAATTTGCTCCATCGCCTCAAGCCAATATTTAGCGACATTTGGAGCTACACGAGACACCTCTGAAAACCTCGCACCACTTGATTTCAATTGTTCCGATATCGACCCACGAGCCGTTGGCCCGGTTCTAACTCCAAATGACCCTTTCAAGGACTCGCAAGCATTGCTCGTTTCACCGCATTATCTTCTTCCATATGATCATGTGATCCCGTCTCACTTTCGAGTGACGCAGTGCATCCATTTCCGGCATATGATCCGCACTTCGGGTTGCGCCTCTAACACCTCGTCCTCTACCACGGCCACGTCTACTGCGTCCACCGACCACGCCCTCTAGTGCTCATAGTGACCGATTTAATCGATTAAGAGTTTTATGAATCGAATACTATTTGATGTTTATTAACGATGTTTTATGATATGAAAGAGATAGAGTTGTTTTTGCAACCATATCCTATTGTCTCAATCTCTACGATTTTCAACACCTAAAACTAGAAGTTCTAGAGTGTTTCTTATGATCATATCACAATGATAATAAACAATCAATATCTGAGATACTTACTTGACTTGGCGGGATGCTCATGGTGCCATACTACCTTTAAATCAAAAGTCTAGAAATTTGAGTTGTTTCTCAAACAAATATCTTTGTTGAACCCAAACCACACCGAGTTTTGAAAGCGGCTCGATACCATTTATTGTAACACCCCAAACCAGTGTCTATGCGTTAAGACGAGATTTGGTTTGTCACACCGAACGAACATCCAAAATTTCTCTAATGATTTAAGTAAAATAAAGTAATGCAAAACCTTTAGAAATAAGGTTTAATAAAGACTAATTACAATGATTATGAATTAAGAAAAGTACTTGTTTGAAGTCTTATATATATATATATTAGTCAAAAACCTTAACGTAGTTTTTTTAAAAGAAATTGAAAGAAATTGAAAAGTAATTTAGGTGTCCAAAATTGTTATAAAACACAATATTTTTAAGAAAACTTTATAGATTTAACATAGGCCCATATTAAGAGTCTTAAAACAAAATTAAATCCATCCACACATAAAAATCCATAAAAATATAATTAGAGGCCTTATTACATCATACCCAAAATAGTAATTAAAATAAGTAACTTAAATAAAGTGCATAGTTTATAAAACCCAAGCTCGTAGTATGGCCTCCACCAAGTCATCCCCGGCCCAAGTCCACATCAATTTCCATTACCTGAGATGGATAATAAAATGGGGTGAGTTACAAAGAACTCAGTGTGTAACTCACTTACCACCATTATTGGGCCAGACCATCAAGGCATTAATTTGGGCTTGAGCCCAATTACAAAATTTCAACGATATAAATATGAATTAAATATATAAAATGCATGTAAAAATGAATTTCCCAAACCAAGCCTAATTTTCCATCCGCTACACACCCCCGCACTAACCAAAGACACCCGTGGGATCAAGTCAACCCACCCCGCCAAACACACCAATCGTAGGCATTTAGCCTTTTAAATAATATTGTAGTGCACTCACAGAACTAGATTGTGACATAGTCACCGAACTAGAGGCATTAAGCCAAATTTTGTGGCAGAGCCACCGAACTAGATTCATGGCCACAGGCCTTACTTCTCTTCATCATGTATCCCATCCCATGCAATTATGTATGAATAACAAACTTTAATCATAAATAATTTATCAAGTAACCCATAATACAAATGAGTTTTTAATTAAACTTTTCATTTGGGCCTATTAAACAAAATAGTATTTAGCCCGTAAGGCAATCCAGCGAACTTTGACCCATATTTCAAACTAGAAGGTTTTTGGCCCAATTTATCGATCTAGCAATTTTTATGGCCCACTTTATCGATCTAGCAGTTTTATGGCCCAATTTATCGATCTAGCAGTTTTATGGCCCAATTTATCGGTTTAGCCGTTTTCATGCATTTACACAAAAGTACTAATTACTACAACAGTTCCGATTTGGCCATTTTTACGATTTATCAAATTTCTTACGGTTTAGTATCTAACCCGAAAGATAAGTGTGAAGTTACACACCTGGTTATAGTGAGAACTAGACTCTCCCGCTCGTCAACACCTATACGTATCACGATAATTAGAAAACTATAATTTATTAATGAAACCGATCTAAAAAAATAACGATCTAAAATTTTACCCCGGATTTTTGAACTACTTCTACTTGCGATTTCTCCCCGATTGATGGTTCGTTAATCGAATCAAATCCACGAACAAATAATGGTTCTAGAGTACGAACTACTTCAAACAATTGATTCTCCTCGAATGAACGCCCACAACCCGTTGGGAAATCCCGATTGTTTGAAACAACTTTGTTTATACTTAGGGGAATAACGGAACCACCCCTCTTCTCAACACTATTCACCGCCCTTTTCTTCCCTATTTTGATTGTCTTCAAAGACAAAAGATCGTTAATCCAATCTAATATTACATCGAAATATGACTAAGGGTTTAAGGGTGAAATTCGCTACCACAAAGATCCTTGTTCCAAAATATGAAAATCGATCAAACGTTCCTTTATCACCTTAAATCGATTCCAACGTTCTAAGATACCCACGAACACTTGATTTTCGATCTTCCGCTATCGCACTAAAATATAACCATTGGAAACGTTTAATAGATGGAATGGTAAAATTTCTATCCAAGAAATCCTTTTACCATCATCAAAATTAAACCAACATATTTATTAACTAATCGTAAAATAAAAAGAACCCTTACCTATTATCCACGATTGGAAAGAGACGATTGAGAAAGATGTTTGTGCAAGATGGAGGATTCGGCTATATGACCAAAGAAAATAGAAAAATGATTCACTATAGGTACATCAACATTCGCCATGAGAGAAAATAATAGAGAAAGTATGAGTATCAAGAATAAAAGATGAGAAGAAGAATGATGATGATGTTGTTTCAATTTTCAAAGAGAATAAAAGAGAAAGGAAGAAAGAGATGAGTTTTGGGAGCAATGTATATCGGCAATGGGGAGAAGAAAAGTAAAGAATGGCTTTTGGTGTTGGTAGAATCGGCACTATGAGAAAGGCACAAAATTGAACACTAAAGTGAAAAGCAAAAATGACCAAATGGTCAAAATAATCAAGGCTTACCAAAAGATCAATTTCACCAAAGGGAAAAGTTGAGAAGAGGAATGCAAAATTTTGCACAAAAACTAAAATGACCAAAAGCAAACTCCTAAACCTTACCAAGCTACTAGCAAAATTCGCCAACCTTCCCTAGCCATATTGTAGCCCAAATTCATTGGTCAAATGACCATGAATTTGTTTCCAAAACACTTTCCTTGATGCTTGCCCTATGTCTCCATATCTTTCCATATTTTCTTGATTCCCTACCATAAATTCACTCTTACCTTATTCCTTTGATATACTAACCAAAAATAACAAGGTCAACACTTACCATAAATAAGCTTAATGACATTTGCCATAGAAGAGCAAAATAAAAGTTGTCCAAATGTTATACAAGGGATTGAACCACTCCCCTCATGCAATATCTCATGTGCCAACACCACCTTGCCATTTACTCATATTATGCTACTCTTTAACTCTTAATTTAACTTAAGTGTCAATGCCACTTGCTCCACTTCAATAAATTCTCAAACTAAAAATTATTCCATACCCGAATAATTCTATACTCTTCTTCATGACTATAATAGGCACGAAAAGAAATAAGAAAATTTTCCTTCATAATCTAAACACCAAAACATGCAATAAATCGATACTTGAATTTTAGGGTGTTACATATTCCTCTGCAAGAATGGCTTCCATACTTTCATATAATCCATTGGGATCTCTGATTTGTCACAACATAAAGCACTTGTTGAAGAAAATCCCAATTGATATTGTTCATCATAGGGTAGTACTCATCTTCTTCAACATCGGTAAGTTAAACAAATCATTAATGGACTTAAAAGTAAGAGGTACCTTTTTCTTCGAACGATGACCTCAAGAGCATCTTTCATAGTCAAACTAGCACGTAATTCTCAAACTAGTTCATCATCTGGAAGTGAACGAGCATCACAAAATCGTTCCCACTTGAGAGCATTGATTTTCTTTCTAATCGGTATAGGAACAACCATAAAATCATGACTCTTCAAGTTAAAACCTTTTCCAAAGATCATAGGTTAATGCTTGAAGATTGAATCAAATCTCTCTTTCACTTCTTCATCGATCAAAATCGGGTTTTCAAGAGTAGTCTTTGAAGATCTAGTTCTTTTGCGAGACATGGTATCTTTTCTTGAGAATTTGGCAAAGTTTCGCACAAGGGGAGAAGAGAAATTGACAAAGTGGGTAAGGACTTACTACGACAAAAATCTTGCGACGGCAAGGATGGTGCACAGCGACAATGATAGCATGCGACAAGAACGAACAATGTGCGGGAGTAACAACAAGCGATGTGCGATAAAGTAATGTTGGTGCTTCAACAATCTTCTTGTATGCAATAGGTGATTTGAGAGAAAAAGGGAAGAGAGACTAGGTTTCTTTCAAGATTTGAGGCTAGGGACAAGAGAGAGATTTAGGGATTTTTAGGGTTAAGCAAATTGCTTTGAGGGATATGAAAAATAGTAGAATGAAGAGGAGTTTATATAGGGAAGAATTAGGGCAACATGTAGCAAAAATTTAGCTACATTAGGGTTACTTGGAAGGCAAGTGATGGAGCTCAAACTAACTATTATTTCGACAAAGGCAAGCCCACCTATCGAACAAAGAGTATAATATTTGTGGTGAGTCCGAAATATCGTATCCTCAAGGACCAAGAGTACTAATATTAACTATCTTTTTATTATCTAGCCTAATAATTAAGGGGATTTATTTTTAATCTAAAATTTACTAACTAATTTAACTAACTATGAACGCGACAGAGAGTAAATTGGGAAAATACTCTTGGACAACTTATATGAGATAGGCAATACCTAAGGAAGAATCCACCTAGACTTCACTTATTACTTTTGATTCATGCGATTTATTCACTTGGCTTAATCCGTAGAAATCCCTAAATTATATTAATACCTCTCTCGAGGCCACTAACAACTAACTCTAGGTTGATTAATTGAAATCTCTTTCTAATTAAAATCCCTATTGTCGCATTAACTCGATCTATGGATTCCCTTATTAGGTTTGACCCTAATCCGGCAGATTTCCGTCGCCTTATCTCTAGGGTTGCAATCAACTCCGCTTAATTGTGTTGATCTACTCTTAGACAAGGACTATTGCTCCACTGAATAAGCACATTCGACTTGAATCAATAACCTGAATTATCAAAACAAGAATAAGAACTCACAATTAAGAATAAGCAAAAGTATTTATCTCATAAATCAAATAATAATAAGATCATCTTAGGTTTCATCCCCTTAGGTATTTAAGGGATTTAGTTCAGACTTAAAAGAGGGAAACATCATAAAAGAGGAAAAACAACAAAACATAAGAAAACCCAAAAACTTCTAAAGAACTTGATGGGAGATCCTCAGTCTTGATGGAGATCCTTCTCCTAAGCTGTCCCCGACAGCTGTCTTGGAGTATTTTCTACTCGGCGTATATTCAACGTTATGTCGAGCTCTCTTTTTAGGTTGCCCCCTAGGGTGTTTATATAGGGTTTGAGATGCCTTACTTGGCCCAAAAGTATCCTAATCCAAATGAAACTCATCTTGGTCATGGCGTGGACACGCCTGTGTGACACGCCGTGGTCGACTCTCTTGGCCATGGTCGATCTCGCCGCCACACGGCCGTGTGATCCGGCCGTGCACGCTGATCCAGCTGTGTCTCGGTTGTTGCTCGAAACATACGGCCGTGGGTGATAGCCCCAGCCGTGTGAGTCTCTAAGGTAGGCCCATTTTGTCCCTTTTGGCCTGCTTTCTCGTTCTTTTCGATTCCCTAAGCTCTCATGAGTATAAAACATGAAATTAAGAGATTAGGAGCATCGAATTCATCAAATTCAATGGAAAATCATCCAAAATTAAGCCAAGCATAGGGTTAAAATATGTGTAGATTATGGTTTATCAAATACCCCCACACTTTAGCGTTTGCTTGTCCTCAAGCAAAATCCTCAACTCACAATTAAAATTAACTTCCCCAAATTCATAATTCTCATCAACAATGTCTTATCATAATTCATAGATAATTCATACATGGATAATTTAACTCAAGGAGTCCTAAAGATTCAAACAATCTAAGTCACAAATTTCTCAGAAAGAAAACATAGGTGTTTCCCTCTTATCTGAATAAATTACCTTTGATCCAAAATCGACAAGAATTGTAACACCCTATCCCGTGATTCCGCTTGATTAGGGTTAAAGGCATTCTTGAATAGATCGAAAACTTATTCGCATAATTCGTAATATAAATCATCAATCACCATCATCATGTCCCATCTATAGGTCAACGAGACCTTAAACATGCTTTAGAGTAGAGGGTGGGACTACGCAGCAGAACTCTTACGGAATTTCTCAAAAATTTAAAACTTTTCTAAGTTATGCAGACACACACCCGCGTGTGGCTGGCGCCGTGCCTCCCCACGGACACCGAGACCCCATAGGTCTTGGCCGTGCGCTGCATCAGGTAGGTATAATGACTTTTCCACATGGCCACTAGGCACACCTGAGTGTACCATGGCCCGTGTGCTCCTAGACCATATAATCGACTAAACCACACGGCTACAAGGCACACCCAGTGTGCCATGGCCACCGCCTTAGCTCACATCGACTTACTCCCACGGGCCAACAGCACGCTGTGTGTGTTACAAACTGTGGCAAAACAAGTGAGCCATTTGCAAGGCCAAAATGCCACCCACATAGGTTAAACCTACAAGCATATTACTAAAGCAACTCATGCACATATGTACATCAAAAACATATCAAAACAACCATCCAATCACTACATTCAAATCCATTTTTAATCATACCAATTTACAAAACTAAAACTCATGTATACTCAAGCATAATTCATCCATATTTACCTTTCATGAACTCATTCTTTTGTTCAAACATATATGCCTATATTACATCCATAAACTTACCATCAACTTAACCATTTCATATGCTATCAAACCATACTAAAACATTCATCATGTAACATATTCATTAATGCATAATATCAACACATAACTAGCCAAATCACATGGCTAAGTTCATCTCTCAACTTATACAAATTAGCTAGCCTATACATGCCATACTTAGTATATACATTTTCAAAAGATGCCAAAATGAGTTTGAGTAGTGTGATGACGATCCTCGACGATCCCGAGCCTTCAGTAGCTTTGACGATCTATAAAACAGAACAGACACACACATAGAGTAAGCTTTCAAAAGCTTAGTAAGCCATATTCAAATAAACTTAACTTAAAAGGCACATAGCATATTTATTCAATGACAATAATGGTTCTCATAGCATATACATCTCACATAGAGTTTGGCTCCATGGTTTAGCCATAATTTATCACATACTTCAACTCATTACCACATATACACATAGTTCATCTCAGCATAATTTCACATATCATTCATCATTCCACTATACATATTCATCATAGTAAGTTCATATAGATACTTACCTTTCATACACATATAGTGTACTTTTTAAACGTACCTGAAACAGATGTACAAATCACAAAGTTGTTCATTTCTCAGACTTGCCCATTGAACCGTTCAGAACTAAATAGGATATTCAAAAAGCTCGGAATAGTCATACAATGCAAACGTCCCAGATGAGGTCTTACATGTACTCAGATATAGATGCCTCTGTCCTAGACAGGGTCTTACACGAATCAATACGATGCCAATTTCCCAGACATGGTCTTACATGAATCAATACGATGCCAATGTCCCAGACATGGTCTTACACATAAATATCATATCAATGCCAACATCCCAGACGTGGTCTTACACGAAATCACCAATCAATGCCAACGTCCCAGACGTGGTCTTACATGATATTCACAGAACCGACACCTATGTCATGACATAGCTAATCCTATCTATTCCTAGGTTCACACGGGACTTCTCGGACTTTATCAGTTTATCGACTTATTAGCCAACTCAAATTTTACATACATTCCATCTCAATGGATGATCAAAGTATTTCACATATCATATGCATTCAAATAATTCAATGCAAATACATTTATTTGTATATTGACTTACCTCAGATTCGATTTAACGAAAACAGAAACGACTACTCGGTTACTTTCGCTTTCCCGCGATCTAAGTTTGTTTTCTGCGGTTCTTGATCTAAACATATTCAAATTTAACCCTTTTATTAACCAACATATTCATTTCAATCCAAAATCACACGTTTAGGGTTATTTGCAACTTAACCATCACATTTGCACATTTTATCAATTTAGTCAATTTTTCTCAAAACATCAAATACAAAAAATCATCACATGCTCATGCTTAGCCGAATGCTTATGAATATCATACAAGCCCATATATTTCATCAAATTCACAATTTAGTCCTTCAAATTGCTATTTTCTCAATTTAGCCCTAATTAGCTAAATTCATCAAAAATTCAAGAACAAAACATGTTCATTAAACACATATCTTTCATTTAACACCTAAACTCATCACAAAGCTCACCATTTCATCAATGGTACATCTCATAAACATCATCATTTCTTCAAATTACAACATGGGCTTGATAGGAGACTAAGCAACAATCTCAAAAACATAAAAAGCATCAAAATCTAAAGCCAAAACATACCTTAATTGAACCAATAGTTAACCGAATGCCCTAGCTTCTTTTCTTTCTTCTTTTTTTTGTTGGTATTTTCCGCTAGAATGGATGAACACATCCACTAGCTTTTTCACTTGTTTTATTACAAGCATAATAATAATTATTCAATTACTCATTTACCCATATAATAATCATATAAGACAAATTAATATTATGGTTATCAAGTCATTTAACCATCCACTAACCAAATAATGGTTTAATTGCCTCTTAAGGCCTCCTTATTAAAAAGCCACAATCAAATAGGCATTTTTACAAATATCATGCTAGATTTACACTTAATGCAATTTAATCCTTTTACTCAAATTAAGCACTCAAACGGATAAATTAACTTACGAAAATTTCACACATACTTAATCACATATCGTAAGCACGAAAAATAATATTAAAATATTTTACTGACTCAGTTTTGTGGTCCCGAAACCACTGTTCCGAATAGGGTATAAACCGGACTGTTACAATTCTCCCCCCATAGGGATTTTCGTCCCCGAAAATCTTACCGTTAAACATATTCGGATATTGCTGTTTCATTGATTCTTCAGGCTCCCACATTGCCTCTTCTATTCCGTGTCAATGCCACAACACTTTCACTAATGGAATTTTCTTGTTTCGCAATTCTTTCACTTCACGAGCTAAGATACGGATTGGTTTCTCTTCATAGGTCATATCAGATTGGATTTTAATCTCGATTTAAGTAATCACATGTGAAGGATCAGAATGGTATCTACGGAGCATCGAAACATGGAATACATTATGTATCTTTTCTAGCTCAGAGGGCAATGACAATCTATACGCAACTGGCCCAACTCGTTCAATAACCTCATATGGTCCGATGAACCTCGGACTCAACTTGCCTTTACGTCTGAATCGGATTACTTTCTTCCACGGAGACACTTTTAGATATACTTTGTCACCGATCTCAAATTCAATTTCTTTTCATTTCAAGTCCGCATAAGACTTCTGACGATCAGATGCTGATTTCAGACTATCACGGATTACTTTTACTTTCTATTCAGTATCTTTTATCAAATCAACCCCGTGTAGATTATTTTCACTAAGCTCGGTCCAATACGGAGGTGTGCGACATTTACGGCCGTTTAAAGCTTCGTATGGTGTCATTTTGATACTCGACTGAAAACTATTATTATACGCAAACTCAATCAATGGCAGGTACTGTTCCCACGTACCATTAGTCTCAAGAATGAAGCATCTCAACATATCTTCGAGAATCTGAATTATTCATTCAGATTGACCATCCGTTTGCAGATGAAAAGCTGTACTGAAATGCAGTTTCGTGCCTAAAGCTTCTTGTAATTTCTTCCAGAATCGCGATGTAAACCTCGGATCTCTATCTGACACAATAGATAGTGGCACCCTGCGCAATCTCACTATATCAGAAATGTAAAGCTCGGCTAATCTATCAAGTGAATAATCAGATCTGACCGGAATGAAATGGGCAGATTTCGTCAATCTATCAACTACGACCCATATCGCATCTTTCTTTCTCGGAGTCAGAGGCAGTCTAGAAACAAAATCCATTGTCACTCTATCCCATTTCCACTCGGGAATCGTAATTGATTGTAACAAACCATTTTAACTCGATGTTGGCTTTTACTTGCTGATAGATTAAACATTTCGACACATAGTCGGAAATATCTCGTTTCGTGCATCTGCATCACCAATAGTGTTGCTTCAAATCGTGATACATTTTAGTGCTTCCCGGATGAAAAAATATGCGACTACTATGAGCTTCACTCGAATTAGTGTAATAACTCGCGAGTTTCTCGGAACACGATACGGTCTTAAAATCTCAAGCAATCATCATCAACTCTAAATTCAGAATCAGAATTCGAATCACACTGAGCTCGTTTCGCTAACATTTCATTGTCAACTTTCTGAGCATCACATATCTGTTGTAAAAATAACGGTTTAGCTTTCAATTCAGCCATTACTGTAACTATCATCGCATGTGTCTAATCGATCATTCAAAGCACGCAATGCGCATACAATGATTTTTGACTCAGTGCATCGGCTACAACATTAGCTTTACCTGGATGACAATCTATCACAAGCTCATAGTCTTTCAATAACTCTAGCCATCTTCTCTGTCATAGATTCAAATCTTTCTGAGTCATCAGATATTTCAAACTTTTATGATCTGAAAATACGTGACATTTCTCACCAAATAGATAATGGCGCCAAATCTTTAGTGTGAACACAATCGCAGCTAACTCAAGGTCATGAGTCAGATAGTTCTTCTCATAAGGCTTTAACTGTCTTGAGGCATAAGCTATTACTTTGCCTTCCTGCATCAATACACATCCCAGACCATTCAACGAAGCATCATCAGTATAAAACAAACTCTTTTCCCGATTCCGGTTGTACTAACACTTGAGCTTCGCTTAATGAGTTTTCAACTGATAAAAACTTTTCTGACATTTATCGGACCATTCAAATTTCACATATTTCTGAAGTAATTTAGTCAACAGAGTAGCTATCGTCAGAAAGCCTTTTACAAATCTACGGTAATAACCAGCAAGTCCCAGAAAACTATGAATTTCAGATACATTCTTCAGAGGTTTCAATCCAAAGATAGCGTAAATCTTGCTCTGGTCGACTCTTATTCCAGAGGCCGATACAATGTGTCCTAGAAAACTGACTTCATGCAACCAGAATTCGCATTTGCTGAATTTTGCATACAATTGCTTTTCTCTCAAAGTTTGCAACACAATTCTCAGATGTTCAGCATGTTCAGTCTCATCCCGTGAATAAATCAAAATGTCGTCTATGAATACAACAACAAATCGATCTAGGTACGGTCCAAAATTTTGTTCATCGATCCATAAAATAGCAGGAGCATTTGTTAGTCCAAATGGCACAACTAAAAATTCATAATGCCCGTGCATTCTTCTTTAAGGCGCTTTTCGGAATATCTGAATCTTTTACTGTGAATCGGTAGTAACACGATCTTAGATCTATCTTCAAAACACAAGAGCTCTTTTAATCGATTAAACAAATCGTCAATCCTAGGTAACGGATATTTGTTCTTTATGGTCACTTTGTTCAATCGACGGTAGTCAATGCACATTCTCATCGTGCCATCTTTCTTTTTCACAAAATGTAAACAGAGCACCCCAAGGTGAGAAACTCGGCCTAGCGAACCTCTCCGCTACCAACTCTTACAATCGTGACTTTAACTCTTTCAACTCTGTTGGTGCCATTCTATACAGAGCTATCGAAGCAGTGTCGTACTGTGCAACAATTCAATTCCAAATTCAACTTCACGAATCGGAGGCAATCCCGACAATTCTTTAGGGAAAACATCAGAGAACTCACAAACAACTGGCACTGATTCAACTTTCCCTTCAGATACTTTTGAGTCAATTACATAAGCAAAATAAGCCTCATAACCCTTTTTCAAATAACTCTGAGCTTTCAATACAGATATCACAGCATGTAATCCATTCAAATCATTAGACTCAACTCTAACTATTTTATCATTCAGACATCTCAAATCAATAGTCTTTCTTTTACAGTTCACAACAGCATCATGCAATGTCAACCAGTCCATACCCAGAATGATATCAAACTCATCAAATGGCAAGAGCATCAGATCAGCAGGGAAACAGATATCTCGAAACATTAACGGATAGTTCTTGCATATCTTATTAACCAAGACACTTTTACCTAAGGGGTTCGACATTTGTATAACAAACTCGATGAGACTCTACAGGAAAAGTCTTACTGATTACCCAATTCATGCATACATACGAATGATTAGAACCAGGGTCTATCAATGCAATCACAGAAGTATCATAAAGTGTAAAAGTACCAGTTATAACATCAAGAGATGAAGCTTCCTCACGAGCTCGGATAGCATAAGCTCTGGTAGGCGCTCTAACTTCGTGATCTCGTAATAAAGTGTCTCTAGTAGTTCTCTGACCACCACTGACATTTCTGACATTACGCGAAGGTCTACCTCTCGCTGAAGCATTATCAGATCTCGGGTTCTGAATAGTCTCTGGCTCAACAGTCTCTGGGCAATCTCGAACAAAATGATCTAACGATCCACATCTGAAGCAAGCTCGATCATTCAATCTACAACTTCCCGAATGTCTTTTTCCATAATGCTTACACTCGTGTCTCTCAGAACGGACATTATCAACACTTGCCACCTGGTTGTTGCCAGAGTTTTGAAGCTCATTTGTGATCTAGCTCGATTTCTGATCGAATTTCCCACATTATCTCTTGAACGGCTTTGATCATCTCTAAATTTTTTTGAAGCAGGTTGAAATGCTCTACTCTAAAATCTTTTTCTCGTATCTCTGGCTTCAGACTCAGCTTTTCTTTTTTCTTTCCCGAGTGCCTCGGCTTTACATGCTCGATCAACAAGTACCACAAACTCTTTTATCTCTAAGATTCTGACTAGCAAACGGATATCTTCATTAAGGCCATCTTCAAATCTTTTGCACATTATAGCTTGGATGATACATTCACGAGCATATTGACTCGCCTCACGAACTCTCGCTCATATTCTCAGAATGGACATTCGGCCCTATTTTAGTTCCGTAAATTCCTTCCGTTTTCTCGGGTCGATAAATCTCTCAACGATATATTTCTTCCAAAACTCAATCTGAAAGAAGTCCCACGTGACTCGTTCTTTCAAAATAACAGAAGTTAGGGTTTTCCACCACTGATAGGCTGCATCTCGTAATAACAAAACAACACATTTAATACTTTCATCTGGAGTTAAAGACATTTCATCAAATACTCGGATTGTGTTTTCTAACGTAACTCGGCCTTTTCAAAGATTATCATCATTACTAATACGAACTCTTCAAGCCCCATATTTATGGATCTTGTCAATGGAGGCTTATTCAACAGACTCGAATACATAACCGGTGGCAAAGCTGTAGTCTGAGGGGGATTAACTGAGGGCGGAGGTTGCGAAACAGTCGGGTTATTTCTCACAAACTGAGTGAACCACTCACTCATCATCTGGAAGAAATCTTGTTTAGCTTCTGCCTCTTGACCGCTCGTAGCTGGACTCGGATCGAGGGCGCTATCCCCTTGAGGGAAGCAGCGCATTACTTTACGCCGCTACTATGGCTCTTTTGGGATCCATTACTATATGAAAATCACATTTTATACGTCAGATTCATCACACTATCACAATTCGTAAATATGGCATGTATAGCTAGACTCGACACGCCACGTTAGTTTGAGAATCGACAAAACCGTAGCTCACGATACCAACCAAATGTAACACTCTATCCCGTATCCGTCGCAAGATTAGGGTTAAAGGTATTACCGAACAGATCAGAAACTTATTCAGATAATTCGTAATAAAAATCATCAATCACCATCATCATGTCCCATCTATAGGTCAACGAGACCTTAAACATGCTTTAAAGTAGGTGGGACTACGCCGAACTCTTCTGTAATTTCTTGAAAATTTAAAACTTTTCTAAGTTATGCAGGACACACGCCCGTGTGGGCTGGCCGTGTGCCTCCTACGGACACTAGACACCCCCATGGGTCTTGGCCGCTGAGCAGGGTAGGTATACTGACTTTTCCACACGGCCACTAGGCACGCCCGTGTACCATGGCCGTGTGCTCTTAGACCATATACTGACTAAACCACACGGCTACTAGTCACACACCCGTGTGCCATGGCCGTGTTCCTTAGCTCGCTCGACTTACTCCCACGGTCATCACGCACGCGTGCTACAACTGCAGTGTGGCAAAATGAGCCATTTGCAAGGCCAAAATGCCACCCACATAGTGGTCCTGTAACATCCACCAAATTGGGCCTAGTAGGATTGGGCCCAATGGGCCTTGATTTAAAATTTTTAGAGAACAAGAGATCGGCTTAAATGCAAGTTGGACCTATTGGATAAGTGATTTTAGAAGGTTAGAAGGCTTCTATGAAGTCCTGGATCAAACTTTGGCTTTAGGAAATTTTGGTTTTAGGTGAAAAACCTCGAAGTTGGCGAGTGTAGGCCTTAAGAATAAAATGTGGGAAAAATGACACAAGTGGAGTGTGTGGTGTAGTGGCAAAGTGACGCCACTTAAGGAACAAGGGGGTGACGCCACAGGAAGGAAGGAGGTCCAAGGTTCAAGTCTTGGCTCTTGCATTTTGGTTTTCTTTTTACATGGACTTTAATATTTGGCTATAGATTCAAATTTAGTTGCAAGATGGTTTAAGACACAAGAGGAGCTTGTGGCTTGGTGGCAAGTGGTGTGTTTAACTATTAAAGGAGCCTGGTTCGAATCTCATTAGAAGCAAGGGGGTATTTATTTTATGATTGGACGGCAAGAGTTTCAGCTTGAATTTAAACTCTCATCGACGTAAGGATCCCACATCGGAAAGATACAAAGAAGGAAGGTGGAGAGCTAGCTATATAAAGAGCATTCTAGGAGGAGAGTTAACATACCTTGGTGGGCGTTTGGGCACAAGAGTGGTCGCTAGCTGGTTTAACACCAGACTCCTATCAGTGTGTAACTCTCTCTACTCTAGTTGTAGAAGCGGCAAAGAATGGCGCTCGTCCACGGCAATAGTAGCTACACGAGCGTGCAAGCGCATGTGTGGGGCCGGCACGCAATAGTTGAGGCCATCATTAGTATTCTTGTGGGTTGGGGTCGCTTGGGCGCGATGGCGAAGTGGGCCCAATGGGCGAAGTGGGCCCAATGGGCCCGTGGGCCCTTATGAGTAAATTATGCGATTGTGTAGAATATAGTGAACTAGACTAGGTGGAACTTATATACATTGCTAGATTTGTGCTAGGTGGGCCACACGAAGGCGTGTGGCCCGAATGGGCCGTAATTGAGTTTTAGGCCCAATCGCCCGGGTACGACCAGGAAATGGTAGCCGAGTCACTCGGGGCGACATTTGGGCCTTTGGGAAAGGCCATTGCAGTGCAAAATTACCGATATACCCTTGGTGGGTAAATTACGAAAATGCCCTTGGTAGGTAAATTACTGGTTATACCCTTAGAGGTTGATTAGCGTGATTATGTTGTTTTATGTCTATCTAATTATGATGGTAATTCATGTTATACTTATATTTGATATATGTTTAGCATACATGACATAACGCATACACACGAATTATTATGTCATATTGCACGGGTGTAATGAGAGGAGGGGGAAGGCTTGTTTGTAGACCTGTCACCAGTGGTTTTGACCACACGATGGGTTGGCCCCGCTTTCTATATTATAATCGTGACTAAGTCTCGTGGTTTTGACCACCGATAGTTTTGACCACACATATACTATTTTTGACTCACGGCCACCAAAGTGGTTTTGACCACATATGGATTATTTGTGACTCGTCCCGTTGGTTTGGTACCACGCTGGGTTGGCCCCACATGTTGATTACTGGATTGTCATCGTGGTTTTGACCACACGGTGGGTTGGCCCCACCATATGATTTGTGAATACGGTCACCAAAGTGGTTTTGACCACACTTATATGATTTGTGACTACGGGCCACCAAAGTGGTTTTGACCACAAAGTGTTTTTGACCACACGGGGTAGACACACAGGAGTTCGGATGGTTAGGTTGGGTTTGCATGAATTGCATATTGACTTATGTATTGTGTAAGTGCTTTGTTATTATCGGGATAGGGATTTATACACCGAGTCTCTGACTCACCCCTTCCCTTACATTTTGCGAGATGAGGCATAGATCGCGGATGTGGAGCCGGGGCAGACTCGAGGTGGCCATGCGTTATGTTTTCGGGTTTTATCTCATTTACTATTTTGGGTTAATTTACTTTTAAATTTGGTTTTGGATTTGTAATAAGGCCGCTAAATTCCATTATTTTGGGTTTTTTTATTATCTGCTATAAGTTTTATTATATTGTGCTTAAGTTAAACAACATGGCATGTTAATAACCTGTTAACTCAATGTCTTTGAAAAGTTATACCTCTTATCGGGATTTTCAAACCTTACCATCGGGTAACAATATTCACAAGATGATAATAAAGTAAACTTAAATGATTTTCAAACCTAAGTTTTCCAAGCTCAAATACAAAACGGTTTTCAACTTTGCATTTTAATTAAAGTCGGCATTTCCTTAAAAACAAACGGTTTTCTCAGAGGAGTTTTCTTCTTTTGTCCAAACTTTAAGCAGCAAAGTGTTTTATAGCGTTATCTTCAAAATTTAAACCTACAACTTGTTTTATTCAAATTATTTTTACCCTGTGACATGCCGAATCAGGTTGTAGTGTTTTGACCAGGGTTTGGGGTGTTCTGAGGTCAAACCTACAAGCCTATTACCAAAGCAACTCATGCACATTTGTACATCAAAAACATATCAAAACAACCATCCAATCACTACATTCAAATCTATTTTCAATCATACCAATTTACAAAACTAAAACTCATGTATACTCAAGCATAATTCATCCATATTTACCTTTCATGAACTCATTCTTTTGTTCAAACATATATGCCTATATTACATCCATAAACTTACCATCAACTTAACCATTTCATATGCTATCAAACCATACTAAAACATTCATCATGTAACATATTCATTAATGCATATTATCAACACATAACTAGCCAAATCACATGGCTAAGTTCATCTCTCAACTTATACAAATTAGCTAGCCTATACATGCCATACTTAGTATATACATTTTCAAAAGATACCAAAATGAGTTTGAGTAGTGTGATGACGATCCTCGGCGATCCCGAGCCTCTGAAAGAGCTTTGACGATCTATAAAACAAAGAACAGACACACACACAGAGTAAGCTTTCAAAAGCTTAGTAAGCCATATACAAATAAACTTAACTTAAAAGGCACATAGCATATTTATTCAATGGCAATAATGGTTCTCATAGCATATACATCTCACATAGAGTTTCGCTCAATGGTTTAGCCATAATTTATCACATACTTCAACTCATTACCACATATACACATAGTTCATCTCAGCATAATTTCACATATCATCTCATCATTCCACTGTACATATTCATCATAGTAAGTTCATATAGATACTTACCTTTCATACACATATAGTGTACTTTTCAAACGTACCTGAAACAGATATACAAATCACAGAGTTGTTCATTTCTCAGACTTGCCCGTTGAACCGTTCAGAACTAAATAGGATTTTCAGAAAGCTTGGAATAGTCATACAATGCCAACGTCCCAGAAGAGGTCTTACATGTACTCAGATATAGATGCATCTGTCCCAGATAGGGTCTTACACGAATCAATACGATGCCAATGTCCCAGACATGGTCTTACACGAATCAATACGATGCCAATGTCCCAGACATGGTCTTACACATAAATCTCATAATGCCAACGTCCCAGACGTGGTCTTACACGAAATCACCAATCAATTCCAACGTCCCAGACGTGGTCTTACATGATATTCACAGAACTGACACCTATGTCCTGACATAGCTAATCCTATCTATTCCTAGGTTCACACGGGCCTTCTCAAACTTTATCAGTTTATCGAATTATTAGCCAACTCAAGTTTCACATACATTCCATCTCAATGGATGATCAAAGTATTTCACATATCATATGCATTCAAATAATTCAATGCAAATACATTTATTTGTATATCGACTTACCTCAGATTCGATTTAACAGAAACGAAAATGGCTACTCGGTTACTTTCGCTTTCCCGCGATCTAAGTCTATTTTCCTCAGTTCTTGATCTAAACATATTCAAATTTAACACTTTTATTAACAAACATATTCATTTCAATCCAAAATCACACGTTTAGGGTTATTTGCAACTTAACCCTCACATTTGCATATTTTATCAATTTAGTCTATTTTTCTCAAAACATCAAATACAAAAAATCATCACATGCTCATGCTTAGCCGAATGCTTATGAATATCATACAAGCCCATAGATTTCATCAAATTCACAATTTAGTCATTCAAATTGCTATTTTCTCAATTTAGCCCTAATTAGATAAATTCATCATAAATTCAAGAACAAAACATGTTCATTAAACACATATCTTTCATTTAACACCCAAACTCATCACAAAGCTCACCATTTCATCAATGGTACATCTCATAAACATCATCATTTCTTCAAATTACAACATGGGCTTGATAGTAGACTAAGCAAAAATCTCAAAAACATAAAAATCATCAAAATCTAAAGCCAAAACATACCTTAATTGAACCAATAGTTAACCGAATGCCCTAGCTTCTTTTCTTTCTTCTTTTTTTCTTTGGTATTTTCGGCTAGAATGGATGAACACATCCACTAGCTTTTTCACTTGTTTTATTACAAGCATAATAATAATTATTCAATTACTCATTTACCCATTTAATAATCATATAAGACAAATTAATATTATGGTTATCAAGTCATTTAACCATCCACTAACCAAATAATGGTTTAATTGCCTCTTAAGGCCTCCTTATTAAAAAGCCACAATCAAATAGGCATTTTTACAAATATCATGCTAGATTTACACTTAATGCAATTTAATCCTTTTACTCAAATTAAGCACTCAAACGGATAAATTAACTTACGAAAATTTCACACATACTTAATCACTTATCGTAAGCCCAAAAAATAATATTAAAATATTTTACTGACTCAGTTTTTTGGTCCCGAAACCACTATTTCGACTAGGGTATAAACTGGACTGTTACAAGAATTGACATCCTTACTAAAGATTCACTCAAATCACTCAAAGTGTTTAAGGTTCAAATTAAGCACTCAGAAGTCAAACATGAAAAGTAAATCCCATAGGCTTGCATGAAAATCAAATCTCCACCACTATAAAATGAGATGATACACAAATCAAAAGGTCTTTAAAAGGGTTGTAATGGGGCTTGGGTTAAAGGTGTGGATAAAGGCTGAATTAGAGGGTTAGTATCGAGATTGAATTGATAAATTACCTAACTTAAATAATTACATCAATTAAGAATTCATCACTAATAACATGAGCTTCTTCTCAAAATGTGAAATTAAACGCATAAGCTCAAATAACCTAGAACTAATAATGAATATCTTTCGTTTTTTTTAAAGAATAAGAACATACAAATACTAAGAAAGAACTTTAACAACTGAAATAGAGAACATAGTTAGGCAACTGCTCAAATCAAATCTCGACAAAAAGGGAAGTCAAGAAAATGGGGTAAACAAGTTAATAACGGGGTTTCGGGTTAATATTAGTGGTAAATCAAGAAACGTTTGATTAGGTTTAAAAGGGGTTCACTAGGGGTTAATTACGAAGGTAGGCTTTTTGTGGGGTAAGTGGGTTAAATCCTAAGTGCCTTTATCATCTCTGTATATCAAATCAAAGGTGTGGTCTTGACATGTATTGAAACACCCCAAACCCGGCCCACGAGCCCTGACCGGATCTGGTATGTTCCTCGAGAAAACATTTGAAAATCTGTTTGTTACTTAGGAAAAATTCGTGTGGTTTTAAAGAAGGATTTGCTTGTGTTGGGTTCAATTGAAAACTTTGTATATTTTTTTTTAACTTTAAATTGGAAATTTATTGGTGATTAGGTGGTCAAAAACACGTAATATTTATTTTTAAGAAAAACCATTTAACCTTGATTTAAACTTAATCGTATAGTAATAAAATCCAATAAAAAGTGCATGCATAAACAGTTTCATACTAGTGGCCTTATTACATCAAAGCAAAACCCAAAATAAATTCAAAATACTAGAAACAATAAACATTCCAAAATAAAATAAATTCTGTGCTGAGCATGGCCACCACAAGGTTCTCCCACGACCCGGTCCATCAACGAGTGTCACTGAAAAATATTCCCAAACGGGGGTGAGTCAAACAGACTCAATGTGTATAGCCAACACTAAATCCCAATAATTTAGGCATATCAGTTCATACATGTGCATATAATTAAATAATAAAATGATGCAAACCCGAACCCAAACCTAGATGCCATCCGCTACACATCACCCGTACCAACTCGCACACCGTGGGGACTACTAAGTCAACCCTCCATCCGCTTACACATCATCGAAGGCGATCACGCAAATCGACGTGCTCATCGCCCTTATAAATTTGTGGCATAGCCACCAGATAATATATTTTTGTGTCATGAGACACCACATTCGAATAACGTGGACCAAGTCACCACATTCGGATATTGTGGTATAAAACCACCACATTCACTTCCCTTTCATATTCACCCATATGCCCAATGTCATACAAACATGCATTATCATGCCAAGTTCTTTACTCAAATTCTTATAATTTCACATAGGTGCCATAATGTATATTTATCATATTCTACTCATAGTAGGAGTAGGAAAACGTGCACTGAGTACTTTGTACCATAGCATGGTACCTTAGCCATTTCTTTCACATTCTTATTAACATATTTAATAAAACATAACTATACATCTATCGAGAAATAGTGTGGGGTACACACCTGGTATTAACTCTTTCCTGAAAACCCAAAACCCGATCTAACGCTTTAGATCCCTAACCCTACATTCGCCAACCTTAAGCACTTTAGCAAAAAGCCATTCAGCTACATGATCAAATCCCGAAGAATTAACTTCTTACCTTGTTACCGATTTGACTATTAATCAATCCCAAAATCTTGCGATATTTCCTTCCTTAAAATCGACTAGCACTGAATCACTATACAGGTCAGTTTTCGGCTTTCGAACAAGTAAAGTATAGATCTAAACTATTGAATATGGCCTTGGCCGAATACACATGTTCACCTACCTTGTGAATCTTAATCCCGAAAAGTGCTACTTGGTTATGAAGGTGTCGAAATCCTACAGAGCACATGTTAGATCCAGTTTTAACATTAAATCACAATAAGTGGCCCTTTGCCGAATATCACATAACTCACCTTGGATATTGAAATTGTAATATCCAGGGATAGGGGCTATTTTGTTATTGCATTGTTTTGCATGTGGTTGTTTTGCAATGTTGCTTTTGTGTTGTTTTGGGGCTTAGTTGTAAGCTTAGTATAAGCCGGAGTGGTAGGAAAAATTTTGGTTTTAAGTTTTATGTGAGAGGAGCTGAAGGAGCTGGGGTTTATAAATAATTTTAGGTGAAAAGTTAGCACAAGAGTTGAGCTAGTAAGATGGCAAAGCATGCGCCACTTGGGGCTTGTGTTTGGCGTCACTTGCAGGGGAGGAGGTCCTGTGTTCAAGCTGCGAAAATCCCACATTTTTGCTCTCATTTTGACGGCATGGAGGAGGAGAGTTGTGGGCAGTTCAAACTCTGCCATGGACCAAGTCAAATGTTTAAATGGTGGGTGGAGAGCGAATTTAGGAGGGAGACTAGTTCAAACTAGTTTGAATGTGTGGCTTGGAGTAATTGTGGGTAGTGGCCGAATGTTGGGGAGTTTGTAGAGAGAGTGGCCGATTTTGGTAAGTGGGGAGGGGTGTTAGCCGAAATTCACTTAGGCACTTTTGTGCATTTTTCGGTCACTTTGTGTCAAGCCAAATTCCACTCTTTTGTCAATAGTAGCCGAAATTACAAGAGAGCTTTCTCTCATTTTCTTTACTTCTTGAAACCAAAAGACCAAACCCCTATAGCCTTGCCAAATTTGCTTTGTCCCTCTCAATTTTCTTGGTATCCGAATGTTCTTTGCTCTCTCTCTTTTATCTTCATTTGTGTAAGCCGAAACTCCATTCTCCAAAACACTTTCTCCATTCTTTCTTTTGCAAGCCGAAACTTCACCCTTCTAAACCTTTCCATTTCTTCTTCTTTTCCCCATTTCTATTGTTGGCCGAATATCAACCCCTATCCTTTTGCATTTCGTTTTCTCTTTTCTTTCACTCTGACCGAATCTTGTGTGATTATTACAAACCACCCTAGCCGAATCCTCTTTTTCCATCTTGTTTAAGAGTTGGCCGAATCTTTCCTCTCTCCTAGGGGTTCTTGGCCGAATATTGGTTGGTGTTAGGTAAGTGCTTGGCCGAATGGTTATTTCTCCTCTCCCTTGTTCTGGTTCGATTTTGGGTTTGGTTGAAAGGTGTTAATCTTTGTTAACTATTACGTTATAGGGCCTTTGGATTTTGGAAGCAAGCAAGAGGAGTCTTCTTTCTCGGTTAATCGTTGGTAAGTGGTGGTAAGGGATTGGTTCTAGTAGTGCATTCTTTTAGTTTTCGTTAATCAAAGACTTCAAAAAATTAACAGTTCTCTTGTTAGGGTGTGGCCGATTGGCTAAGGAAGCATTGGTTGGTTCGAGTTTTGGTAGGAAACCAAACCAAGTGAAAGGTAAGGGATTCAATTGTTAACCCATTTAGTTTAATGGTTTTGGCCGAATGGTATAAGTGGCTAATCTATGTTTGGCCGATTATAGGAGCAAGGTATTTGAGGATCTTAGATCGGTTCGTTGGGTTTAAAAGCTTGCGTTTTAACAGGTGTGTAAACTAACACACTCATTGCGTAATAATATGTTTAATAAATGTAACACCCCAAACCCGGCCCAAACATTACGACCGAATTTGGTATGCTACGGAGGAAAAACCTTTGAAAATCCCTTGTTAAGTCGTTTAAAATTATACCAAGTTAGGTTGTTATAGTTTCAAATGTACCGATGGTACTTTAAAAACATTTTGCGTTAAATTTGAGAAAACATGTGCATCCGCTTTAACATCATCAAGTAGTTTAAACCAAACATTCAAACACGCAAGCAATAATAAAATCATACTAGGAGGCCTTATTACAAATAAGCAACATAAACCAAAAAGAAAGATAAATAAAATCCAAAATTCATTTATTAAAAGTCTCCATCGCATGGCCACCTCGAGTCCATCCAGGCGCCTCACCGTGGTCTACGAATCACTGAAAAATTAAAGGAGAAGGTGAGTCACCAAGACTCAATGTGTAACCCTTCCCCGAATTAATGCAATAACATACACAAATTATAACCAATTAACATGCATAAGTTTAAATGCACCCAACCTAACCATCCATACGCCTTTTTCTACCCTTGTGGTACCAAACCTTTGGTGGTGCCAAACCACCGTGACGTATAGTCACAAATGTGATACCAAATCTTTGGAGATACCAAATCTCTCGGTGTCCAAGACACAATTGTGTTACTAAAACACCTGGTGACCGAAGTCACAAATAGATGATGGGGCCAACCCATCGTGTGATACCAAATCACCGCGAGACAATCCTATATCTCAAAGTGGGGCCAACCCACGGTGGTATTAACCACAGGGGACAAGTCGCTATGAGGTACCAAACCTCCGGAGGTACCAAACCCTCTGGTGACCGTAGTCACGATGTGTTACCAAAACACGGTGTCCGTCGACACGAATATCACGCCCCTCCTCTCATCAACCCATAACAATCATTTATATGCATGTACCACAAATCATGTTGATAGATTTATTTAACAACATCCAATCGATTTATCATAAGCCATATTTCAAATAATACACATACCAAATGTGTCATGCTTCCCAAAAGCATCAAATAATAATCACATAGTAATAAGAACTTACCCAAATCCTTGTTAATACCATGAAGGTATTTCATCCATGTCTACACAAAACGTTTAGGCATAAAATAACACTTAGCATATTAAAAGTTATAAGATGTGTATGTATACACACCGCACCAAAAAGAGTTCTAAATCCCGAATAAACAAATCGGCCACACAAGTATTCTTGCCCCTATATTCGGCCAAAAATGAATATTAGAACCATGACCTATTCGGCCAAACCAAAATAATTGAGAAAGGTTCCTTGTGAACCTAAAATCTTACCCAAAGCCTTGAACACTTATCCAACACACTCCTAAAAGAATCGGCCTCACTTCCCTACAATCAACCATCATCAATAATGTTTATTAGCCTCTCGGCTTAAACGAAACTTAAAATTAATAATCCTTGAAATAAACCTTACCACCTTACCAAAACCAATTTCTAGATAAGTCCCGATGATAACTATCTTACCTTCAATATTCGGCCAAAGATAAATCTAAAGAAAGTAGAAGATTCGACTATATGGTTATGGAAAATGAAGAATATGTGAAAGAAAAGAGAATTGAAATGAGAGAGAATTCGGTTTAATCAACAAAAGAAAAGAGAGAGTAACAAGAAGAGAATGGTTCAGCCTTAAAAGAAAAGAGAAAGAGAAAGTGGTTGAGCAATATTGAAAGAAAGAAAAAGAGAGAAAAGGGAGTAAGAGTTTTGGCCAACACCTAGTTATCAAAGAAGAAAAAAGATGCACAAAAGTTCCCATGTTGTTTCGGTTTCAAAAGGACAAATGAAAGAAAAGAAATGGTATTTGGTTCACATGAAATGAGGCTAAAAACCAAAAGAGAAAAATTGCACCAAAATGCACAAGACACTTTCGGCCAAAGAGAGGAATTTTGGAGAGAAAGAAAAACAAAGCAAAAGATGTTCAAATGACAAAGATTGGCCAACTATTCCTTCCCCAAGCTACCTATCAAAATTCGGCCACCCCTAGCCATACATGCCAGTCCACATTCATCCACTAAAGGGTTAGGAAACTTTCCAAAACATCCTCCACCCTTCATGCCTTTTGTCCCCTCATCATACCATAACTTCAAGATTCTTATCCCTACTATCAAGCTTTCCTTAATCATATATTCAACTTACCAAAAGAATTAGTCCAACCTATCATAAATAAGTTTGACCGTCCATCAAAGCAAGGATATAAAAATAAACCTTCAAATTGCTAAACATGCTACTCGAACCTCTAACCTCAAGCCAAACTCCATGCGCCATTACCAACTTGCCATGCACTCATCTTGTGTCATTTATTGCTACTTAAATTAACTTAAGTGCTAAGCTCATTTAATCCTCTTCTTTAAATAAGCCTTACTAAGAATTATTCTACTAAACCGAGCTTACTCAAGACCCTAATTAAGCCTTATATCATCACGAATAATATCACGTAAATTCAAATACAAGAAAAAATAATTCAATCACAAATAACCCTTATTTTGGGATGTTATAGTTCTACCCCCTTAAAAATAATTTCGACCTCGAAATTACCCGATCGAAAAGGTGGGGGTATTGCCGCCGCATCACCTCCTCAGTTCCCACGTCGCTTCCTCCGCACCATGGTTTCGCCATAGCACTTTCACTAAGTGGTACCGACTTTCACGCAGAACCTTGACATCACGATCTAAAATCGAACCGTTCCTCCTCGAATGATAAGTCTGAGTTAACCTCAATCTCGCTCATCGCACGATGTGCGATGGATCGACCTATACTTGTCTAAGCATCGACACATGGAAGACATCGTGAATCGACTCAACTCTGTTTGCGATTCGGTGATAAGCTACCGGTCCTACTCGCTTCAACACGAATATGGGGCGATGAACCTTGACTTAATTTCCTTTTTGCCCAAAGCGCAACACCTTTTTCCAAGGCGACACCTTGAGAAAGACTTTATCTCCTACCTCGTATTCCATCTCCTTGCGCTTGAGATCGGCGTAAGACTTTTGCCTATCCGATGCTTCCTTGAGACGAGCCCGAATTACCTTAACTTTGTCCTCAGTTTCCGTCACCAATTCTGGACCCAAGACATGACGTTCACCTAGCTCCATCCAACACGTAGGAGTACGGCATTTTCGTCCATACAGTGCTTCATATGGAGCCATTTGGATACTCGCTTGATAACTATTGTTATAAGCGAATTCCGCCAACAGTAGATACTTCTCCCAACTGCCACTGAAATCCAGAACGCAACCTCTGAGCATATCTTCTAAGATCTGAATCACTCTCTCCGATTGTCCGTCGGATTGCGGATGAAAAGCTGTGCTGAAGTCCAATCTCGTACCCAAAGCTTGATGCAACGCTCTCCAAAACTCGATGTAAACCTCGGATCCCTATCCGAGATAATCGATCTTGGCACACCATGCAATCTCACTATTTCAGCTACATACAACTTAGCTAACCTCAGGCGAATAATCTACCCTTACGGGTATGAAATGCGCTGATTTAGTCGAACGATCCACAATCACCCAAACTGAATTCTTCTTGCTAGGCGTAAGAGGTAATCCATCGACAAAGTCCATGGTGATCCTCTCCCACTTCCACTCGAGGAATCTTCACCTGGTGAAGTAAACCGGATGGCAAATCGATGTTCAGCCTTGACTTGTTGACACGCGTCGGACACTTACCCACGAACTCGATTACTTCCGCTTCGGACTGCCACCAAAATTGCTCTCTCAAATCCCGATACATCTTGCTACCTCGGGATGCATAGCATATGGGCTGCTATGTGCGTCGAAGAATCCTTTGTCTCAACTCCACATCCTTGGCATACAAGCTCTTCCTTTAAAGCACAAACTCCATCATCGACAGACTAAAATCCTCTAATCCACCATTCGGACTTGCAACCTCCGATCATTCAAACCATCATCCTCTAACCGCTTCTCCTTAATCTGATCTAACCAAGTCGGCTTGACTTGCAATTACGCCAAAAGACTCCCATCATCGAACAGACTAAGTCGAGCAAACATCGATCTTAAATCCGATACAACCTTACGACTCAACGCTGGCGTCGCCACCACGTTAGCCTTACCGGGGATGATACTCGATCGAACAGTCGTAGTCCTTCAATCACTCAATCCATCTACGCCTCAAATTCAAATCCTTCTCGAGTCAAGAGATACTTAAGACTCTTGTGATCCGTATAAACTATCGACTTCTCTCCGTACAAATAGTGCCTCCATATCTTCAAAGCGAAGACTACATGCCGCTAACTCCAAGTCATGAGTCGGATAATTAGCCTCATGTGGTCTCAATCGCCGAGATGCATAAGCCACTACCTTCCCTTCTTGCATCAAGACGCATCCCAAACCAATATGTGATGCATCGCAATAAACCGTGAATTCCTTGCTCGCCTCAAAGTTGAATCAAAACCGAGCTTCAATCAGAATCTTCTTCAATTTGTCGAAACTTTCTTGCTGCTCCTCGGTCCACACAAAAGGAACTCCTTTCCTCAACAACTTGGTCATCGGTGCGGCAATCAAAGAAAATCCTTCCACAAATCTTGGTAATACCCCTTTGACATCTAGAAAACTCCGAATTTCACCACAGATTTAGGCGGCTTCCAATCTAACACCGCCTCAATCTTTCGAGGATCCACTCTAATCCCCTAGTGAAACAACGTGACCCAAGAAAGTCACCTCCTTAAGCGAGTCGCACTTACTAAATTTCGCGTGATGTTGCTTTTTCCTCGAATCGCAACACCACTCGCAAATGCGCATCATGCTCCTCTTCCGACTTCGAATACACCAAAATATCATCTATAAAGACCACAACAAACCGATCCAAAACTCGTTGAAATACCCTATTCATCATGTCCATGAAAGCTCATTGGTGCATTAGTCAAACCAAACGGCATCACGGGAACTCGTAGTGTCCATACCGAGTACGAAATGCCGTCTTATGGATATCAGCCTCTTTCACCTTGATTGATGATATCCGGACCTTAAATCAATCTTAGAGAAAATCGCAGCCCCTTTCGGTGATCAAACAAGTCATCTATCCTAAAGCAAAGGATACTTGTTTTTAATCGTCACTTATTCAATCGGGCGTAGTCTATACACATCCGCATCGCATCATCCTTCTTCTTGACAAAAAGTACCGGCGCTCCCCAAGGCGAAACACTTGGTCGAATGAAACCTCGATCCAACAACTCTTGTATCTCGAGCCTTCAATTCCAACAATTCCTTCGGTGCCATCCTATACGGAGCTATAGACACCGGCGCCGCTTCGGTAACAAATCTATACCAAATTCGACTTCACGATCCGGAGGCAATCCGGGAAGTTCTTCAGAAATCGTCAAGAAAATCCTTTACAGTTTGAACATTTCCCACAGAAGACTCCTTAGCTTCCAAAGCACACACATGAACTACGAACGCCTCACAAACCCTTCCCGACCATCTTATCGCTTTCAACGCGGATACCACATTGGATAGATAATCTCTCCTATTACCTATCATGACCACTTCTTTACCTTCAACCGTCTTTCAAAACCATGCGCTTTAGCGGCACAATCCAAACTTGCTTGGTACTTGACCAACCAGTCCATCCCAAGAATCGAGATCAAACTCCTCAAACGGCAGTTCCATCAGATCGGCTACAAACACTACCCCTTGGAGTTCTAGGGTATATCTCTATACTGACTTATCTACTTCTACAGAGTGACCTAAAGGACTAAGTACAGTCATCATCCTCTTGAAGCGATCCTGAACTAAACTCATGGTCTCAACTATACTACTAGCAACGTAAGAGTGCGTCGAACCCACATCTATCAAGGCAGATATGGAACACCAAAAATTAAAAACGCATCGGTTATGACGTCCGGTGCGTCTCCTTCCTCACGACGCCCGCAAAGATACACCAAACCAGCCGCCTAGCCTCCGTGTTGCCATTACCTCGCCACCGCTCCGCGACCTCCACTAGAGCCATAACCACCTCTACCATAACCACGACCTCTCTGCGGTCTTTGGTCCCTCCTTTCTCGAATCGGGCACGACCTTGACCTTCAGATCGATTCCTAGCTTGCTTACGCGACAGTCCCTCACACGATGTTCTAGCGAACCACACTCGAAACATCCTTTCCCTCCGGCCCAAAGATTCACCCCAATGAAACTTTCCACACCGGTTACTCGGGGCGGTCTTTGATTAGCACTGTGGACCTCCCGCTCGATTTGACCCACTCGCCTAAATCTTTTCTCGAACATTACCTCGACCTGCACGATCCAAAGCCTCTCTTCAGCTTGCTCCTATCATAACTTTGCCTCGCGGACTCCTTGATTCCTTCGGCTACCTTGGCCTTCTCCACCAAGACAGCAAACTCACGTTCTTGCTGTGGAGCAATCAGCAGCCTTAACTCGTCTCTAAGTCCGTCTTCAAAACGAACACAACGATCATGTTCCGATGCCACTATTCCCTGAGCATAACGACTCAGCCTTAGGAATTCCGCTTCATATTCCGAGACAGACTTATTCCCTTGCACTAACCCCAGAAAAGCTTTCCTTTGAGCATCAATGTAGCTTGATCCAACATACTTCTTCTGGTATGCAGCTTTGAAGTACTCCCAAGTGAGATCATCTGCCGTAGCACCATCTCGGACCGTGAGCCACCATCGATATGACTCATCCTTGAGAAGCGACACCGCTCCTTTCAGTTTCTCCTCATTTGTCAAATCTATCTCATCCATGATTCTTTCGGTCGATTCCAGCCAATACTCAGCCGTATTGGGCGCTACACCAGACACACCTCGGAAAAATTCAGCTCAGTTAGCTCAAGTCTCTCAGGAACCGACTTCCGAGCTCCTCCACCTCCACCAATTCCAGCTACCCTTTCCAGAACCCGTAGCATCGCTTGTGACACAGCGTCGTCACCCGTCTGATCCTGCTCTTCAGCTCCAAAGGTTGGGGGTGGTGGTGGCGGTATCTCATTCTCAGATCCTTGACCCGACCCGGGCAGGGTTCGAGCACGGCCATCCTTCCCTTCGGCGCCCACGACGGCCACGTCCTCTAAAGCTCATTCTAACTATCGTGCTTTAATCTGATTAGGAAATTTTTATGAATTAGTACATGTTTCACTTGATTATCCGCGAAGAAATTTTATGAAAAGAGTTTAATAGAGATTCTTTCGATCAAACAAGGTTTTAAGTCTTCTATCTTGGTTTACACAGAATAATACATCCATTCCCTATACCTTTCATACCTATGCACTCTTGAGCATTCTTGTCTGCTTTCTAACCTGTGGGTATTTTCGTCATTTTTTTTCCTAAAGGGTATTTTTGTAATAAACCGAAGAAATTTGAAAACTTTAACAAATCGAGATATTTTGAAAATTTTCAAGATAAATTTGTCCTACCATCAAAAAATAATTTAATGATTTTAAACCGAAGTTTTCCTTAAAACATGGCTAATCCTTTCGGGTTTTATTTAGGATTTTGCCTATGACCGAGTCCTCTTGGTTAGGGTGAACCAAGCTACACACCAGGTAGGAATCCCGCGAAGAGGAGGTGAGTCACGAGGATCGCTTAAGTACCAAGCTCTTCCAGATCCAATCCTAGACATGCGCACCAAGGTTACCACACCCTAACTCGGCGACTTGGTCGTAGGTTGGTTTAATTAGGCTTTTAAAGTCTTATGTCTTTATTTGGGGTAAACTAGTCCTAAAGTTTAAAATACTATCACTATCTACGTCCCATGTTTCCTACCCTTCTACAAGAAATAATTCATACAAAAAGTCGTAAATACTTACTTGGGCAGTGTTGGTGCTAGGAGACTCGGTGCCATGCTTATTAAAAACCAAAATTTTAAAAAAAGTCTACTAAAACATTTTTGGGCCTTGGGCCCTACACCGAGCTTTGAACTGGGCTCGATACCAATTTTGTAACACCCCAAACCCGGCCCAAACATTACGACCGAATTTGGTATGCTACGGAGGAAAAACCTTTGAAAATCCTTTGTTAAGTCGTTTAAAATTATACCAAGTTAGGTTGTTATGAGCTTTCAAATGTACCCGATGGTACTTTAAAAACATTTTGCGTTAAATTTGAGAAAACATGTGCATCCGTTTTAACATCATCAAGTAGTTTAAACCAAACATTCAAACACGCAAAGAATAATAAAATCATACTAGGAGGCCTTATTACAAATAAGCAACATAAACCAAAAAGAAAGATAAATAAAATCCAAAATTCATTTATTAAAAGTCTCCCATTTGCATGGCCACCTCGAGTCCATCCGGCGCCTCACCGTGGTCTACGAATCACTGAAAAATTAAAGGAGAAGGTGAGTCACCAAGACTCAATGTGTAACCCTTCCCGAATTAATGCAATAACATACACAAATTATAACCAATTAACATGCATAAGTTTAAATGCACCCAACCTAACCATCCATACGCCTTTTTCTACCCCTTGTGGTACCAAACCACCGGGTGGTGCTAAACCATCGGTGACGATAGTCACAAATGTGATACCAAATCACCGGAGATACCAAATCTCCGGTGTCCAAGACACAATTGTGTTACTAAAACACCGGTGACCGAAGTCACAAATAGATGATGGGGCCAACCCATCGTGTGATACCAAATCACCGGCGCATAATCCCATATCTCAAAGTGGGGCCAACCCACGGTGGTATTAACCACGTGGACAAGTCGCTATGAGGTGCCAAACCTCTGGAGGTACCAAACCTCTGGTGACCGTAGTCACGATGTGTTACCAAAACACCGGTGTCCGTCGACACGAATATCACTTTGCCCTCCTCTCATTAACCCATAACAATCATTTATATGCATGTACCACAAATCATGTTGATAGATTTATTTAACAACATCCAATCGATTTATCATAAGCCATATTTCAAATAATACACATACTAAATGTGTCATGCTTCCCAAAAGCATCAAATAATAATCACATAGTAATAAGAACTTACCCAAATCCTTGTTAATACCATGAAGGTATTTCATCCATGTCTACACAAAACGTTTAGGCATAAAATAACACTTAGCATATTAAAAAGTTATAAGATGTGTATGTATACACACCTGGCACCAAAAAGAGTTCTAAATCCCGAATAAACAAATCGGCCACACAAGTATTCTTGCCCCTATATTCGGCCAAAAATGAATATTAGAACCATGGCCTATTCGGCCAAACCAAAATAATTGAGAAAGGTTCCTTGTGAACCTAAAATCTTACCCAAAGCCTTCGAACACTTATCCAACACACTCCTAAAAGAATCGGCCTCACTTCCCTACAATCAACCATCATCAATAATGTTTATTAGCCTTCGGCTTAAACGAAACTTAAAATTAATAATCCTTCGAAATAAACCTTACCACCTTACCAAAACCAATTTCTAGAGAAGTCCCGATGATAACTATCTTACCTTCAATATTCGGCCAAAGATAAATCTAAAGAAAGTAGAAGATTCGGCTATATGGTTATGGAAAATGAAGAATATGTGAAAGAAAAGAGAATTGAAATGAGAGAGAATTCGGTTTAATCAACAAAAGAAAAGAGAGAGTAACAAGAAGAGAATGGTTCGCCCAAAAGAAAGAGAAAGAGAAAGTGGTTGAGCAATATTGAAAGAAAGAAAAAAAGAGAGAAAAGGAGTAAGAGTTTTGCCAACACCTAGTTATCAAAGAAGAAAAAGATGCACAAAAGTTCCCATGTTGTTTCGGTTTCAAAAGGACAAATGAAAGAAAAGAAATGGTATTTGGTTCACATGAAATGAGGCTAAAACCAAAAGAGAAAAATTGCACCAAAATGCACAAGACACTTTCGGCCAAAGAGAGGAATTTTGGAGAGAAAGAAAAACAAAGCAAAAAGATGTTCAAATGACAAAGATTGGCCAACTATTCCTTCCCCAAGCTACCTATCAAAATTCGGCCACCCCCTAGCCATACATGCCGTCCACATTCATCCACTAAAGGGTTAGGAAACTTTCCAAAACATCCTCCACCCTTCATGCCTTTTGTCCCTCATCATACCATAACTTCAAGATTCTTATCCCTACTATCAAGCTTTCCTTAATCATATATTCAACTTACTAAAAGAATTAGTCCAACCTATCATAAATAAGTTTGACCGTCCATCAAAGCAAGGATATAAAAATAAACCTTCAAATTGCTAAACATGCTACTCGAACCTCTAACCTCAAGCCAAACTCCATGCGCCATTACCAACTTGCCATGCACTCATCTTGTGTCATTTATTGCTACTTAAATTAACTTAAGTGCTAAGCTCATTTAATCCTCTTCTTTAAATAAGCCTTACTAAGAATTATTCTACTAAACCGAGCTTACTCAAGACCCCTAATTAAGCCTTATATCATCACGAATAATATCACAGAAATTCAAATACAAGAAAAAATAATTCAATCACAAATAACCCTTATTTTGGGATGTTACAATAAACCTGATTGTCAAACAGTGTGGTTGATTGATATGATACCCTATGGGGTATGTGCACGGATTCGGGTAAGCCGTTTCATTACGAGTTCTATTAATGGTATATGATATCATGATCGATGATGTATGTGATATGAGATGCAATGTTAAACATGTTAGCATGATTACATGTATTGCACGATTTGCATTAGTATGATATGTTATGGGTGATATGAGAGGAGGGGGAATATGATATCCGTGTCTTTGGGACACTAGAGGTTTGGCACCTCTAGTGGTTTGGTACCACAGATTGATTATTGTGACTTTGGGTCACAGAGGTTTGGCACCTCAATCGCCTCGTCCCAAGTGGCTTAGCACCACGATTGGGTTGGCCCCACGATTGATTATATGGGATTGACGCCGGTGATTTGGTATCACACGATTGGTTGGCCCCATCATTGGATTCGTGACTTCTGGCCACCAGTGATTTGGTATCACATTCGTGTCTTTGGGACACCGCAGGTTTGGCACCTCATAGCGCCTCGCCCCGGTGGCTTCGCATCACGATGGGTTATTGGTGATTATACGGGATTGACGCCGGTGATTTGGTATCACACGATGGGTTGGCCCCATCATTGGATTATTCATGACTTTGGGTCACCAGTGGTTTGGCACCACAATTATGGATATCGTGACTTTGGGTCACGGTGGTTTGGCACCACCGGTGGTTTGGTACCACGGGGTAGAAATGGAGTACGGATGGCTAGGATTGGGTGCATTACTTGTATTGCGTTGCTATGATGTGTGTTAGCATGTTGCATTAATCGGGAGAGGATTTATGCACCGAGTCTTGCGACTCACCTTCTCCTTATCATTTCAGTGACACTTAGATTGCGGACATGGGAGGGTGGACTCGAGGTGACCATGCCATGAATAAATTCGAAATTTCAATGATTTAGACTTGGTACTTAATTTCTTTTATTCCATATGGTTTTGTTGGGATTGTAAAAGGCCTCTTAAAATTATGTTTTGATTATTCACATGCTTTGATTGGATTTAAATTATGTCCTAATAAATTATGGATTATTATCGAACAAAAACTTGGATATAAAATGAGGTTTTCAGAACTACAAAGCAATATGTTTTAAATTTTACCATCGGGTATCACACTATAAATTAAAAATAAATGCAACTCAAACGTTTTCTAAAACTAGAGATTTTTCCATACTAAGCTCAAAATATTTTTAGGCATCAAGAAGGAGATTACTTGGGATTCTCAAACGATATGGATTTGTCTTACTTATGGAGTCAACCAAGTTTTCAAATTTCCGGGTTTCAAAATTCACTACCAGTTTTAAAGCAATCATGCCCAAGATTTTGACAAGTATAAAATATGACAAAGAGTTTTTCAGTGAATCTTTAACCTGAAACCTAACCCCTCAAACACGATTTTCCCCGTAACATGCCAGATTCGGCCGTGGTGTATTGACCGGGTTTGGGGTGTTACAGAAATCCCGAAACCTCCTTATAGTCGACTAGAGACGAATCTCGAAATCTCCTTCAGAGTTTCGGCCACAAGGTAATAATGGAATCAGTCTTTAACTTTCGGCAAAATAAAGAGAAATAGAAAATCGAATGGCACTTGGTCTTACCCTTAATGTTGAAGTCGACAGTATTCCTTCCTGACACCACTTGAGAGATTCGGCTATAGGCTATGTAATGCTCAACAAGTTTCGGCTTTTGAAAATTATGAAAAGGAAAAGAGGAGGATTGATAATGGGGATTCGGCTTCAATGGAAGAGTATGGGACTTGGGGAGGAATCGGCAATGGTGATCTCTAAGGAGAAGAAGATTTCGGACTAGCAAAGAGAACTTTGGGAAAAGAAGAGAAGTAAAATTCGCCAAGAAAGGGATGAGAGAATAAAAAAAAAAACAAAAGAAAAAGTTGAATATCTGCTGATAATTTCGGCTACACTAGCTTATCCTTGTTATTCTCCTATTTTTCCTCTTCTCTTACTTATTCAAAATAGTTCAAAAATAAATCAGCATTTATCCACTGCTTTAGCCGAAATTTTAAAAAGAATTCAACCTCCCCTTAAACTCCTCCCACAGTCTCCCCTTGCCGTCCATCACCTCTTCCCTTTGGCACAAAAATAAACTCCCATTTGCTTCCCTTGTGATTCGAACCTAAGCCCCCTTTACACTGATTATGGCGTCACTTACAGAGGCTTTAAGTGGCGCCTCCAAGCCACTTAGACAAGCCCATTTCTGTGTCATATTTCCCTTACAAATTTCCTTAAGACCACATTGCCTTAGTTCCCATTTTTAAACTTTAAAACTTAATATTTCTAAGGCATTTCTTTACACACTAAGGTTCACAAAATTCACAAAATTCATAGAACACATTCACCGTTCACATAGACATGCTATTCCATATAATTAAACAAAATGCATAGGCCACAATTCCCGGGATATTACAGTTCTACCCCCTTAAAATAATTTCGTCCTCGAAATTACCTAGCTAAAACAAGTGAGGGTATTGCTGTCGCATTGCCTCTTCTGGCTCCCACGAAGCTTCCTCCGATCCATGATTATGCCATAACACTTTGACTAAAGGAACTGACTTCCTCCGTAACACTTTCACATCTCGTTCCAAGATATGAATCGGCTCTTCTTCCTAGGACAAATCTGGCCTTAGCTCCACCTCTTCAACCGGAACTACATGAGATGGATCCGATCGATAACGACGTATCATGGATACATGGAATACGTCGTGCATCATCTGTTTCAACTCGATGGCAACTCTAATCGGTATGCCATGGTCCAACTCGCTTCAATACTCGATAAGGCCCTATAAAGCTTGGACTTAGCTTCCTTTTCGACCAAACCTCGTTACCTTCTTCCAAGGCGAGACTTTAAGAAACACTTGATCTCCCACATCAAATTCTATCTCCTTCCGCTTAAGGTCTGCTGCAGACGACTTACGTCTATCAGATGCCTCCTTCAACCGTGCTCGAATTACCTCAACCTTCTCTTCGGATTCTGCCACAATCTCTGGACCCAAAACTCGACGTTCCCCTAATTCCGCCCAACACGTCGGTGTGTGACACTTCCGTCCATACAGCGCTTCATACGGTGCCATTCGAATACTAGCTTGATAGCTGTTGTTGTATGCAAATTTCGCTAACGGCAAATATTCTTCCCAACTTCCTCTCGAAGTCTATCACCTGACCTCTCGGCCATATCTTCCAACACTTGGATTACTCGTTGATCGCCTGTCCGACTGTGGATGAAAAGCCGTAGTGAAATCCAATTTAGTGCCTAAAGCTTGATGTGGAGCCTTCCAAAACCGAGACGTAAACCTTGGATCCCTATCTGAGATAATTGACACTGGCACTCCATGCAACCTCACAATTTCCGCCACATATAACTTTGCCAACTTCTGCAAAGAATAATCAACTCTTACTGGGATGAAATGCGCGGACTTTGTCAATCGGTCCACTATCACCCATACCGAGTCCTTCTTAGTAGGCGTAAGGGGAAGCCCACTAACGAAGTCCATGGTGATTCTCTCCCACTTCCACTGCGGGATCCTTATCGACTGAAGCAATCCTAACGGAACTTGGTGTTCAGCCTTGACTTGCTGACACGTCAAGCATTTTCCTACAAATTCGGTAACTTCCCGCTTAAGACCAGGCCACCAAAGCTGTTCCCTTATATCTCTATACAACTTAGTACCTCTAGGATGCATAGCATAGGGGCTACCATGCGATTCCTGAAGAATTCTCTGCCTTAAGTCCTCATTCTTCGGCATACAGACCTTGCCCTTGAAACATAATACTCCCTCGTCATTAATACCGTAATCTTCCAACTCTCCACTCTGCACTTGCCGTAGCTTAGCACTTAGGTCCTCATCCATTAACTGACTTTCCTTCACCTCATTCAACCATGTCGGTTTCACTTGCAACTCTGCCGATAAACTTCCATCATCATACAAGCTAAGATGTGCAAACATTGCCCTCAGATTCGACACTACTTTCCGACTTAGGGCATCTGCCACTACATTTGCCTTTCTCGGATGATACTCTATGGAACAATCATAATCCTTCAGTAATTCCACCCACCTTCATTTGTCTCAAGTTCAACTCCTTCCGAGTCGCCAGATACTTAAGGTTCTTGTGGTCCGTGTAGATCACTGACTTTTCTCCATAAAGGTAGTGCCTCCACACCTTAAGAGCAAAGACCACTGCCGCCAGTTCCAAATCATGCGTCGGGTAGTTAACCTCGTGAGGCCTTAGTTGTCGAGACGCATAAGCTACAACCTTCCCATCTTGCATCAGTATGCAACCCAAGCCTGTATGGGAAGCGTCGCAATACACCACGAAATCCTTTCCTGCCTCAGGCTGAATCAACACTGGAGCTTCCGTCAACACCCTCTTAAGCTTCTCAAAGCTCTCCTGTTGCTTATCTGTCCAAACAAAAGGTACCTCCTTTCTCAACAGCTTTGTCAAAGGTGCGGCTATTGAAGAAAATCCTTCCACAAACCTTCTGTAGTAGCCTGCCAATCCCAAGAAATTGCGAATCTCAACCACAGACTTAGGTGGTTTCCAATCTAGCACTGCTTCGATCTTCCTAGGATCCACTCTTATCCCTTCTGCAGACACTACATGCCCTAAGAATGCAACCTCCTTAAGCCAAAACTCGCACTTGCTGAATTTGGCATATAGCTTCTTCTCCCTTAACACTTGCAACACTTTTCAGAGATGCTCGTCATGTTCTTCCTCAGACTTTGAGTATACTAGGATATCGTCGATGAACACAACGACGAACCGATCCAAGTAGGGTTGAAAAACCCAATTCATCATATCCATGAACGTGGCTGGGGCGTTCGTCAACCCAAACGGCATTACTACAAACTCATAATGCCCGTACCTTGTCGGAAAAGTCGTCTTATGGATATCCGCTTCCCTTCACCTTAAGTTGATGATATCCGGACCTTAGGTCTATCTTTGAGAATACCGCTGCCCCCTTAAGCTGATCGAACAAGTCGTCTATCCTTGGCAAAGGGTACTTGTTCTTGATGGTCAGCTTATTCAGCTGACGATAATCTATGCACATACGCATAGTTCCGTCCTTTTTCTTCACAAACAAGACCGGTGCTCCCCGGAGAGACACTTTGGGTCGAATAAACCCCACGATCAAGCAACTCTTGAATTTGAGCCTTGAGCTCAACCAATTCCTTCGGTGCCATTCTATACAGAGTGATAGATCTTGTCGCCGTTTCAGCAAACAAGTCAATTCCAAACTCCACCTCCCTATCCAGGGTATTCGGGTAACTCCTTCGGAAAACATCCACAAATTCCCTTCTTTGTTCTAACTCCACTAACTCCCCCTTCTTTGGCATCCAACGCCCTAACAAAAGTCGAAATGCCTTGCACCCTTTTCGAACCATCTTATCGACTTTCGGTCTTTGAAACAACGTTAGACAAGTAGTTTCTTCTTTCTCCTATCATAATTATCGCCTCATCCTCCAGGCGTCTTTAACTCCATTCGTTTAGTTGCACAATCCAATATAGCTCGATTTTCTACAAGCCGATCCATGCCAAGTATGAGATCGAATTCTTTGAAGGAAGTTCCATTAAGTCGTGAAAATATCACTCCCGAATTTCTAAGTGCACGCTCTCGAAAGATCTTATTCACCACTACAGTTTGGCCTAATGGGCTTACTACAATCATCTCCCTATCAGATAGTTCAGAGTCTATGCCTAGTGTTTCAACTACACTACTTGCAACATAAGAATGGGTCGAGCCCACATCAATCAAAGCAAAATAAGGCTTGCGGATATAAAGGAACGTCACGGTTATGACGTTCGGTGCGTCTCCATCCTCCCGCCGACAAACCCGCATACACTAGACCATTTGTCTTGCCTCTATATTACCAGCACCCTGCCGGGTGTTCCACGTCCTCTTCCAAAACCATTACCTCTGCCATTCGGACCACGACCTCGCTGAGGCTGCTGTCCACCTCTACCAGCCTGATTACCATTCTGCCCTGTTGGTCGGCCCCCGTCTATTTTTATCGGACAGTCCTTAATCATGTGGTCCTTAGACCCACACTTAAAACATCCTCCTATTTTCTTCCAACACTCTCCTAAGTGCTTTTTCCCACACTTATCACAAGTACGATACTGCCCTCCAGTAACAACTTGCTGACCTTGCGGCCCATCAACTCTAGGCCTCTTCTGTGCATTTCGAGATGACCCAGCTGGTCCAACTCCTCTTTTCGGCCTATTCCGATCAGAATTTTGCCTTACAGAGTCCTTAACTCCTTCGGCTACCTTAGCCTTCTCTACTAGCACAGCAAATTCCCGCTCCTGCTGCGGAGCTATCAACAACCTTAGGTCATCCCTAAGCCCGTCCACAAATCGGACACACCGTTCATGCTCCGTAGCCACTATCCTCGTGCATACCGGCTCGGCCTTAAAAATTCACCAGACTCGCTACGGACTTATTCCCTTGAACCACCCCAAAAATGCTTTCTCTACGCATCAACATAATGAGTACCAACATACTTCTTCCGATCACGCCGTCTTGACATACTCCCAAGTAAGATCCTCCGCTATGGCACCATCCCGAATCGTGAGCCACCATTGATAGGGCCGTCGGCGGAGTAATGCCACCATCCCTTTCGGTTTCTCCTCGGGGTTAGATCCAACTCATCCATAATTCGTTCGGTTGCCTCCAACCAATACTCACTGTATCTTGGGTGCCACACGGATACACCACGGAACACCTCGGCCCCATTAGCTCGGAGTCGCCGGTGCTGATTTCCAAGCTCCTATATTTCCTCCTGCTCCGACCACCATTTCAAGAACTCGCAAAGCATTGCTGCGACATCGCATCATCCCCGTCGATCTTGCTCGCTCAACGCCCAAGAACCGGTGGTGGTGGTATGCTGGTACCTCATTCTCGGACCCTTGACCGGACCTAGCGGGTTCGATATGGCCATTCTGCTCTACCACGTCCTCGCACATTACGACCACGTCCCCTAGAACTCATGTCTACGATCGCGCTGTCTGATTAAGAAATTTTTATGCATTAGTATTTTGTTCCACCGATTATCGCGAAGAAATTTTATGAAAAAGTTTAGAAGTAGTTCTTTCGATCGATCAAAGTTTCAAGTCTTCTATCCTAATTTAAAGGAGCACATTCATTCAACACACATTCATCGTTCAAACATTTTCGTCCTATTCCTATCCCGGTGGGTATTTTCGTCATTTCACCTACTGAGGGTATTTTGGTAATAAATCAGGGTCAATTTAAAAATTTGTAAATCAGGGGTAATTTCGTAAATTTTCCAATTCAGGGTTCCTTGGTGATTTTATGAAATAAGGGTATTTCGGTAATTTTTTTATTTTTTTATTTTTTTTCCAAACTAGGGTGTTTGGTCCCTTTTGGGTTTTAATTATAGGGTTTAGCCCATCAACGAGTCCTCATAACTAGGGTGAATAGTCACCACGCACTGCAGGTAGGATTCTAGCGAAGAGGAGGTGAGTCGCTAGGGATCGCTTAAATACCAAGCTCTCCCCGAATCCACTCCCAGGCATGCGTCGCGCTCATTGCCACACCCCTAACTCGACTAAGGTGAGCAGTCACTACGCACGGGTAGGATTCCAGCCGAAGAGGAGGTGAGTCACTAGGACTGCTTAAATACCAAGCTTTTCTGGATCCAATCCTAGACATGCGTACGACGGTTACCACACCCTAGTCTTGTGGCTCGTTAACGGGTTTGTTTAGTGAAATTAAGTCTTATGAATATTTAAGAAGCGGTTTAAACGAAGCCTATAGTCCATCAGAGTCTATTTAAACTAGTCTACATCCCATAAAGCCCATAAAGCCCACATGTATAACACACAATGGTTTAGGGTACTTACCTGGCGGACTTGGGTCGGAGATGCAGGTGCCAAGCTGAGCTAACAGATCGGTTATCCTTTTAAAAGCCCATTTTTAGAAAATGTTTTGGAGCCCAAAAACCCCAGAGCTGAGTTTTGAACTGGGCTCTGATACCAATTTGAAACACCCCAAACCCGACCCACGAGCCTTGACCGGATCTGGTATGTTCCTCGAGAAAATATTTGAAAATCTGTTTGTTACTTAGGAAAAATTCGTGTGGTTTTGAAGAAGGATTTGCTTGTGTTGGGTTCAATTGAAAATTTTGTATATTTTTTTTTACTTTAAATTGGAAATTTATTGGTGATTAGGTGGTCAAAACACGTAATATTTATTTTTAAGAAAAACCATTTAACCTTGATTTAAACTTAATTGTATAGTAATAAAATCCAATAAAAGTGCATGCATAAGCAGTTTCATACTAGTGGCCTTATTACATCAAAGCAAAACCCAAAATAAATTGAAATACTAGAAACAATAAACAGTCCAAAATAAAATAAATTTACATGCTTTGAGCATGGCCACCACTATGCTCCCGCCGACCCGGTCCATCACTGAGTGTCACCTAAAAAATATTCCCCAACGGGGGTGAGTCAAACAGACTCAATGTGTACACCAACACTAAATCCCAATAATTTAGGCATATCAGTTCATACATGTGCATATAATTAAATAATAAAATGATGCAAACCCGAACCCAAACCTAGATGCCATCCGCTACACATCACCCGTACAACAACTCGCAGTGGGGACTACTAAGTCAACCCTCCATCCGCTACACATCATCGGCAGGCGATCAGCTGCGATCGACGTGCTCATCGCCCTTATAAATTTGTGGCATAGCCACCAGATAATATATTTTTGTGTCATGAGACACCACATTCAGATAACGTGACCGAAGTCACCACATTCAGATATTGTGGTATAAAACCACCACATTCACTTCCCCTTTCATATTCACCCATATGCCCCATGTCATACAAACATGCATTATCATGCCAAGTTCTTTACTCAAATTCTTATAATTTCACATAGGTGCCATAACAGATATTTATCATATTCTACTCATAGTAGGAGTAGGAAAACGTACCTGAGTACTTTGTACCATAGCATGGTACCTTAGCCATTTCTTTCACATTCTTATTAACATATTTAATAAAACATAACTATACATCTATCGAGAAATAATGTGGGGTACACACTTGGTATTAACGCTTTCCTAAAAACCTAAAAACCCGATCTAACGCTTTAGATCCCTAACCCCTACATTCGGCCAACCTTAAGCACTTTAGCAAAAAGCCATTCGGCTACATGATCAAATCCCAAAGAATTAACTTCTTACCTTGTTGCCGATTTGACTATTAATCAATCCCGAAATCTTGCGATATTTCCTTCCTTAAAATCGACTAGCACTGAATCACTATACAGGTCAGTTTTTGGCTTTCGAACAAGTAAAGTATAGATCTAAACTATTGAATATGGCCTTGGCCGAATACACATGTTCACCTACCTTGTGAATCTTAATCCCGAAAAGTGCTACTTGGTTATGAAGGTGTCGAAATCCTACAGAGCACATGTTAGATCCAGTTCTAACATTAAATCATAATAAGTGGCCCTTTGTCGAATATCACATAACTCACCTTGGATATTGAAATCCCGAAGCCTCCTTATAGTCGACTAGAGGCGAATCAGAAATCTCCTTGAGTTTAGGCCACAAGGTAATAATGGAATCGATCCTTAACTTTGGCTAAATAAAAGAAATATAAAATCAAATGGCACTTGGTTTTACCCTTAATGTTGAAGTCGACGAGTATTCCTTCCCGACACCACTTGAGAGATTTGGCTATAGGCTATGTAATGCTCAACAAGTTTGGCTTTTGAAAATTATGAAAAGGAAAAGAGGAGGATTGATAATGGGGATTTGGCTTCAATGGAAGAGTATGGGACTTGGGGAGGAATCGGCAATGGTGATCTCTAAGGAGAAGAAGATTTGGCTAGCAAAGAGAACTTTGGGAAAAGAAGAGAAGTAAAATTCGGCCAAGAAAGGGATGAGAGAATAAAAAGAAAACAAAAGAAAAAGTTGAATATCTGTGATAATTTCGGCTACACTAGCTTATCCTTGTTATTCTCCTATTTTTCCTCTTCTCTTACTTATTCAAAATAGTTCAAAAATAAATCGACATTTATCCACTTTGCTTTAGCTGAAATTTTAAAAGAATTCAACCTCCCTTAAACTCCTCTCACAGTCTCCCTTGCCAGTCCATCACCTCTTCCCTTTGGCGCAAAAATAAACTCCCATTTGCTTCCCTTGTGATTCGAACCTAAGCCCCCTTTACTGCGATTATGGCGTCACTTACGGAGGCTTTAAGTGGCGCCTCCAAGCCACTTAGACAAGCCCATTTTCGTGTCATATTTCCTTACAAATTTCCTTAAGACCACCTTGCCTTAGTTCCCATTTTTAAACTTTAAAACTTAATATTTCTAAGGCATTTCTTTACACACTAAGGTTCACAAAATTCACAAAATTCATAGAACACATTCACTGTTCACATAGACATGCTATTCCATATAATTAAACAAAATGCATAGGCCATAATTCCCGGGATATTACATGTATAATCGAAGCAAGTTCTAGAATAATAAATCAATATTGACACACTCATAATCAATAAAGTGAGCAAGAAAAATGTATGCTCCAAAAGGCTCAAAGTCTCACAAATATTATGGTTTTTGATGTTAACCTTTCAAATTTCAAACTTCAAAGTAATATTTAAATTTAGGAAAACAACCTAGAAATTTTTATTACGGAAAATAGACTTATCATGCTTGATTCTCATATATCTTAAAGTTTAAATCATCAATGCACAATTAACTATGAGTTAATCCAAAACATATCAATGGAAATCATAAATCAATAGAAGTTTCATTCTAATTAGTAATATGAGAAAATTACTTAAGAACAAGACATAATTCAGGGTTTTGAGAATAATGCAAAAAGTTAGGAACTTTTAAAATTCACCCCCATACTTAAGATGTACATTGTCCTCAATGTACAAAAATAGATATTCACAATATAGTAAGAAAATCATAAGGTAGGGAGAGAAGTGAAACTTCCTGAAGTTTGGATGGAGTCAAAGAAAAGAAACGAGTGAAATTTGGGCCGAGTTGGAGAAGGATGCGCCGGTGGTGGTGGATACTAGGGTCGTGGTGTGGTGATTCCCTAGTAGCCTTTAGGACCTAAATAAACGAAATCAAAATATAAAAATATAGATTTAGCACAAGAGAGATAAAGAGAAGAAAAATAAAAGAGAAGAGAAAAGAAAAAGAAAAAGTAAATGGACTCAAAGGTCCTTGTCCTATCGAGTTAATGAAGCGACCGGCATAAACTTATGTAGATCGGTCTCGCACAGGGAGATTGTGCTAGGATCCTTTCGCTTCTTCGACATGGATATGGTGGTGTTGCTCTTATTTTTAGGCATTGTGTGATGGTGGCAAGGAAGGTGGTTGGTGTAGTGGTGGTGTAAAGGAGGAATGAGTGAAAAGAAAAAAGAGAATGGAGGGAGAAAGCTGAAGAAAAAAAAAAGAGGGGTATGGTGGGTAGGGTTTTAAAAGAAGAGGAAATTGAAGAGGAAGTGAGAAGAAGGGGGGTTTTAAATAGAAATCAGGGATCTGGTAACTCCCCACGCCTGTGTGCCATGGGCGTGTTCGGTCGCATGATCGTATCACACGGCCGTGTGGAGGTTCGTTCGTTTCTCCCATGCCTGTGTGGAGGTTTCTACGCTTGTGTGGCTTAATCAGTGTCGGCCACGGCCGCATCGCATGGTCGTGGCTTTTTATCGTAGCTCGTGTTTTGGGGAAAATTTTATCCTATTGCCACATGGATATGGCCACGCCCATGTACCTACCTGTGGTGACCACGGCCACGGCCACGGCCACGGTCGTGTGCAAGGCCGGGTGGGTATGGAAACTTGCGCCTAAACATGAAAATAAGTAAAACTAAGCTAATCAGTAGGGTTAGTGCTTGGGTTGCCTCCCGAGAAGTGCTCGTTAAAAGTCTTAAGCTAGACTTACCTCTCATTCACGTACTCATGGTGGTTTGAGGAGTTGAAACTCCTCTCCCCTGCTATCAGTTCTAAGATCACTATGTAGTTTGAGTCGAGTGGCGTTTACCTTAAAAGTGCTGAATGTAGGATTGGTCACCTCAACTGTTCCGTATGGGAAGACATTGAGTACCTTAAAAGGGATTTCTTCGTTTGTATTAAGGTCTGAAGTGGCGATTCGAGGGTTGGTTTTATCCAACAATTCCTGGTCTCCGATCTTAAATTGGTTTATCCCATCCTTAAGTTTGACATGGTTTTGCTTTGGTTCCTTGTGTTTTTCAGTTTTCCTTGGCGTGTATGCATGCCATTCATCTAGTTCATCAATTTGTAATCTCCGTTCCTCATGAGCAGTTTATTCTCAATATGAGTGCTAGAGCCTGGCTCTGTTATCTGTTCCCGAGAGATTTCCTACAAAGAATATTGAACGCTAAGTTTGTTTATATTATCAGGACTTGTTTTCTCTTGATCATTAGATATTCTGTTAGAATCACGTGCTTTGAGTTTAATCATGTCATCACCTACACGAAGTATTACCTCCCCTGTATCAACACCGATAATGGTCCTAGCAGTCGCTAAAAAGGGTCTTCCTAAAATTAAAGGAATATTATTGTCCTCATCTATGTCTAAAACGACAAAGTCTACTGGGAATATGAATTTATCAATTTTTACTAGCACATCTTCGATTATACCCCTAGGAATTCTAATAGTTTTATCAGCTAATTGAATGCTCATCCTAGTTTGTTTGGGTTTCCCAAGACCTAACTGTGATGCTTGCCCCTAAATCAGCTAAAGCATTATTAACAGATAAACTACCAATTAAGCACGGAATTGTAAAACTCCCTGGATCTTTTAACTTTTGTGGTAGTTTATTTCATAGAATTACTGAGCACACTGCGTTTAGCTCCACATGCGACGTATCGTCTAACTTCCGTTTGTTTGTCAAAAGCTCCTTTAAAATTTTCCTTAAATCTGGCATCTCAACCTTACCCTCCTCTGCCACATTCTCTTGCCTCAATTTTGATTCATCTAACCCTTCACTATCATGAGCAGAAACGGCATGAAGTTGTTTTTTTAGGTTAGTTTCAGTGTTGCTTGGCAAGTTTCCTTGTGGTCGTTCTGAGATCAGCTTAGCAAGCTGACCTATTTGGTTCTCGAGCCCTTGAATTGATGCTTGCTGATTTTTAAGTGTTGTTTCGGTGTTTTGGAAACAAGTTTCTGACACCGCGATGAATTTCGTTAGCATCTCTTCAAGGTTCGGCTTCTTCTCTTGTGGGTAGGGTTGTTGTTGAAAGCCTGGAGAGGGTTGTTGTCTCTGATTTCCTTGACCACCCCATGAGAAGTTTGGGTGGTTCCTCCAACCTGGATTATAATTGTTACTATAGGGGTTATTTTGAGATCTAAAATTATTACCCATATAGTTCATCTGCTCGCTTTCTACGCCAGGGTTGTAGGGTGGGTATTCTGTACTGTTCGTCCCTCCGCCATTTGTATCGCATTGCATCAATGGATGTACCTACGAAGAACCATACAAACCATCAATTTTCTTATTAAGGAGTTCTACCTGGTTTGATAGCATGGTCACTGCGTCGAGGTTGAAAACACTGGCGGCTTTTGTCGGCCTTGTCCTTGTAACTTGCCACTGATAGTTATTCAGTGACATCTCCTCTATAAACTCATAAGCCACCTCAGGAGTCTTGTTATTTAGGGTTCCACCGGTGGCTGAATCAATCAACTGCCTAGTTGAGGGGTTCACACTGTTGTAAAAGGTTTAAACCTGTAGCCACAAAGGTAACCCATGGTGAGGGCACCTTCTTAGTAAATCCTTGTATCTCTCCCATGCATCGTAAAGTGTCTCTAAATCCATCTGCACAAAAGAAGAGATATCATTCCTCAATTTATCCATTTTAGCCGGCAGAAAATATTTAAGTAAAAATTTTTTGGTCATTTGATCCCATGTAGTGATTGATCCTCATGGTAACGAGTTCAACCACTATTTAGCTTTGTTTCTCAACGAGAAGGGAAACAACCGAAGGCGAATGGCATCATCAGAAATGCCATTAATCTTGAAAGTGTCGCAAAACTTAAGAAAATTTGCCAAGTGATTATTTGGATCCTCATCCCGCAAACCATCAAAGCCCGAACAAATTCTTTGGATCATACGTATAGTGTTAGGTTTTGATTCAAAATTATTTGCAGCAATAGTAGGTCTAACAATACTTGATTCAGTCCCTGTTAAAGTAGGTTTAGCATAATCAAACATAGTACGAGGAGCAGGATTTTGATTCACTGGGTTTGCGGCCACTACAGGAGGTAGCAGATTATTATCAGCCATCTCTTCGGTAGTGTTGTTATCGTCTTCTTGCTCTTCTTCTATGTATTGTAGGCTTCGCCTTATTTCTCTTTGATTTTTGTGAACTGTACTTTCAATTCACTGTCGTAAAGTAAAGGTCCTGACGGGTTTCTTCTAGTCATAAACTAGAGATACCTGCCAGAAGCAAAGAAAGGGAAAAATTAGAAAAGTTAAAATAAAATAAAAATAAATTACAAATAAATAAAATGGCTAAAGTAATAAAAATTTAGTTTTCCTAATATCTTAGTCCCCGGCAACGGCGCCAAAAACTTGATGGAGCTCGAAACTAACTATTATTTTGACAAAGGCAAGCGCACCTATCGAATGATGAGTATAGGGTGTGGTGAGTGCGGAATATCGTATCCTCAAAGACCAAGAGTACTAGTATTAACTATCTTTTTATTATCTAGCCTAATAATTAAGGGGATTTATTTTTAATCTAAAATTTACTAACTAATTTAACTAACTATGAATGCGACAGAGAGTAAATTTGGAAAATACTCCTGGACAACTTATATGAGATAGGCAATACCTAAGGAAGAATCCACCTCGACTTTACTTATTACTTTTGATTCATGCGATTTATTCACTTGGCTTAATTCGTAGAAATCCCTAAATTATATTAATACCTCTCTTGAGGCTACTAACAACTGACTCTAGGTTGATTAATTGAAATCTCTTTCTAATTAAAACCCCTATTGTCGCATTAACTCGATCTATGGATTCCCTTATTAGGTTTGACCCTAATCTGGCAGATTTTCGTTGCCCTATCTCTAGGGTTGCGATCAACTCCACTTAATTATGTTGATCTACTCTTAGACAGGGACTTTTGCTCCACTGAATAAGCACATTCGACTTGAATCAATAACCTGAATTATCAAAACAAGAATAAGAACTCACAATTAAGAATAAGCACAAGTATTTATCTCATAAATAAAATAATAATAAGATCTATCTTAGGTTTCATCCCCTTAGGTATTTAAGGGATTTAGTTCATACTAAAGAGGAAACATCATAAAAGAGGAAAAACAACAAAACATAAGAAAACCAAAAACTTCTAAAGAACTTGATGGGAGATCCTCGGTCTTGATGGAGATCCTTCTCTAAGCTATCCTGACTATTTTGTCTTGGAGTATTTTCTCCTTCTACTGGCGTCTATTCAATGTCTGTCGAGCTCTCTTTTTGAGTTGCCTCCTAGGGTGTTTATATAGGCTTTGAGATGCCTTACTTGGCCCAAAAGTATCCTAATCCGAATGAAACTCATCTTGGTCACGGCGAGGACACGCTTGCGTGTGACACGCCCGTGGTCGACTCTCTTGGTCGTGGTCAATCACCTTTCGCCACACATGGCCGTGTGATCTGGCGCAGTGTACGTTGATCGTGCCGTGTCTTGGTTGTTGCGAAACACACGGCCGTGGGTTGATAAACCGTAATAGTAACATATTTTATCTCTACATTTAGCATGCTTTTGGATGATTTATCCCTTTAATTATGGAATTTGGTGCTCTTAATCCTTTGATTTCATGTTTTATACTCAGGAGAGCATAGGAGGATGAAAAGAACGGAAAAGCGGGCTTAAAATGGGCCAAATCGACCAAAGTAAGAAATTGACACGGCACAGGCTAAAGCACTGCAGTCGTGCCCCCTTATGAGCTCGAACACGCCCTGAATTCGATTCACACAGGCGTGCCACCGCGGGCGTGCCCTGCCGTGACAAAGAGGAATTTTATTCGGATTAGGATACTTAGAGGCAAAGAAAGCCATTCCAAAAGCCTATATAAACACCTAAAGGCCAACCTTTGGGGCGTCCAACTAGGCCAGGAGCCGAGCCGAGAGAGGTCGAGAATCGTGGGATTTACTCGAAGAAAGCGGTTGATTCATCTCAAGAAGCGAAATCATACTCAAGGCGGCGGATCTCTCCTTCAATTCTTTCGAGGGGTTTTAGGGTTTTACGGTGTTTTGTTTTATCTTTTCTTACGAGATGGATTCTTTTATTATTATGAACTAAACCCTCGGATACGAGGGGATGAAACCTAAGGCGGATCTTGTTATTATTTTACGAACTATATGATAAATACTTGATTTGTTCTTAACTATGTGTTCTTAATTCTTGCTTTGATATTTCAGGTATTGATTTAAGTATTGATGTGCTTAGGCGGTGGAGCAAAGTCACTGTCTAAGAGTAGATCTAGCATAGTTAAGTGGAGTTGATCGCAACCCTAGACATAGGATGACAAAAATCTGCCGGATTAGGGTCAAACCTAATATGGGAGTCCATGGATCGAGTTAATGCAATTCTAGGGGTTTTAATTAGAAAGAGTGTAACATCCCGATTTAGGGCCTAGTCGGAATAGTGGTGCGAGACCACGAATCTGAGGTATATGAATGAGTTTTTGAGGTTTATGTTATGTATGCATGCTAGTGTGAAAGTTTCATGAAGCAATTTTGTGAAATTGCTGTTGAATTGTCCAAAAGGACTAAATTGAAAAAGTTGCAAAATGTGAGATTCTAGAAGCTATTTGTGTGAAATAGCTTTAGAATATTAATTAGAGGTCCTTAAATAGCAATTTTTCCAATTTTTAATATTTGGACAAAATTGGGCATGGATGAGTTAAAATAGAAAGTTTATCAAAAGGGTATTTTGGTCATTTATCAATTAAGTGATTAAAATAGGAGAAAAGATGACAAAATTCATTCATCTTCTTCTCCAAAGTCAGAAATTTTCAAGAGCCATTGTTAGGGTTCTTCAAATTTTTCAAGCTTGCTAGTAAGTGCATCTAGCCTCGTTTTTGATATTCTTTGTATTTTTGAAGTCCTTGTAGCATGAGTAAGCTATTTTTAGCTATTTGATTAGCTATGATGGATGTTCAAAAATGTGGCCATGTATGACATGCATGTATTTTGATGTTTTATGGAAGATTATGAAAGCTTGATGTAGTAGAAAAATCTTTTGCTAAATGAGTTTCCATAGAAAATGCATGTAGGGACTAGTTTGTGAAAGTCTTAAGTTTGGTCATACATGTGTGATGTAGTGAGAATTGATGATTTCTTTAGTTTAGTAAGTGATTCGGATAAGCATGAAAGGCTAGGAAGTTGAATAAAAATCACTTTACAAGCCTTGGGCCAATAGTGTAATTATGAGAAAGATTTGGAGCAAAAGAGTAATTTTGCCAAAGTATGAGATGTGGGTCATTTTGGTCAATGTGTGTATTGAATAAGCTGATTTATTCATTATAGATCAAGAAAGACAAAGCCTGGATCGAAACTGAGGCAAGAGCAAAGTGGTGGACTAAATTGCACGTTTCTATACTTTTGAGTATCGAGGTAAGTCTATGCATAAACAATGCATTCATACTTACAATTTGTTAATGCTAGATAGTGTATAGCATGGTTGAGAATGATTGAGAACCTATGTGGTTCAAGTGAAATGGATGGATGAATGATTAAGTAAGTAAATTTGTGAATGTGTTGTGATAATGCTAAATGGTGGGCTAAGTGCGATACCATCCTAATGTATATTGACGATGAGATGGCTATGTGCGATGCTATCGTTAGGTATATTATCTAGTGGGCTATGTGCGAAACCACTATGAATACCTTGTTGGTAGGCTAAGTGCGATACTACCTTATCAATTGATTGTGGTGGGCTAAATGCGAAACCACCGAGACATTAGTTGTGTGGATTAGTTTGTGTGGATTATTTTGTGTGGATTAATTTTGTGTGAATTAGTTGTGTGGATTATTTGTGTGGATGTATTATCGAGAAATAATGATGTGTTGTATATTGTGTAAATGTGATATTGAATGCAGGGGTGCATGTCAATGGTTATGAGTAAGTGACTCATGATGTGTTGGAATAAATGTGGTAAGGGATAGAAAGAGTAAGCATAGTTGTACATTATATGTTAGTATAATGCTAATTGTTGTTTAGCTTATACTATGTTGCTTAATTGTTTCTGTGTAAACTTACTAAGCTCAAAGCTTACTCTTTTTCTTTTCCCTTGTCTTATAGAGTAAAGTGTTGAATCGAGATACGAGGATCAATTGGAAGATCGCCCACACCATCAGCACACTCTGGTACATTAGACTCAATGTTTTGTATATGGCATGTATAGGGGCTAGACAAGTTAGTGAATTTTGTTGTATATGGCTATGATGAGTTAGCCTTTAAATGGATAATCTATTTTGTATAATGCCATAGTTGTTGGCTACTTTATTATATGAAAAGATGTAGTTATCCAAGTGAGATTGTAAGATTGTGAGTTGATTATGGATGTGTTGAATGAGTGCATGATTGTGTATGCTAGAAGGGTGAAAAGAACTTGGCAAATAGCTTTGTTCTTGTCCATGTGGATAGACACACGGGCTTGTGTCTAGGCCATGTGTGACACACTGCGGCGACCAGGCGTGTGACTCGGCCGTGTGTCCCTGCATGTTAGTATTTGAAGTCGAGAATAGACCACGGACTAGTCACGGGCGTGTGCCTAGGGCGTGTGGGATGTCGATCTTTGCCACGGGTTAGCCACATGGGCGTGTGTCTAGACTCTAAGCCGTGTTAAGGTGGTCAGTGTGCACCATGGGCAGAGAGCACGGGCGTGTTCCCTAGCCGTGGGGCATTGGCAGAATGCTTGAGTTTTCATGCACGGGTAGTGACCATGGGCGTGTGTGACACCCACGGGCGTGCCAAATCTTACACGGGCGTGTAAGCTCTGTATAGATGGAAAAATTTTAAGATCGTAAGAGTTTTTGATATGGTCTCGAGAGCCCTCGTGTGGTTGAGAGAGGCCTCATAAGTCGGGTCTGAGGTTATTGTGATGGCCAAAGAGAGTGGTCACGTGGTGCCTAAGTGGCGATCTTGAGGGTTTTATTATGGTGACGCCTCGTGCCTGGTTCTGGCATTGGATACGGGTAAGGGGTGTTACATTTAGTGGTATCAGAGCTATGGTTTAGTCGGTTCTAGGACTACCGTAGCGGGTGTAAGAGTCTAGCTATACATGCCATAAGTGTACAATGATAGTGTGGTGGCTTACGATGATTTTAAATCTTATTTTATATAGAATATGGATTAGATCCATTGGCTGCGATGAAGCGACTAGTAATGCGCCGGCTCTGCGCAAGGAACCGTGCTGTTCAAAGTGGACCGAGGCTAGGGGCCAGGGAAGGGGCTCGAGGAAGCCTTTCTCCGGATGATGAGCAATTGGTACTCGGATTATGTTGAGCAGAACCTAATGCTCAACCTCCTCCACCTCCTCCTCCTATACCTCGGCCAATTCTGTGGCTCCTCAAGGTATTAATGTAGTGAGGATATCGAAACCCCGGTAGATAAGATTAGAAAATACGGGTGAGGAGTTTAGAGCTAAGGTTGATGATGACCCTGAGAGGCGAGAGTACGGTTAGAGAACTTCGATGAGAGTATTTGATGAACTCTCTTGTACTCTGAAGAGAGCTTGAAGTGTGTCGTATCCTTCTTTGAGGACTCGGCATACCATTGGTGGAAGGCGTTGGCGTCGGTGGTCGAGAGAGCGGGTGATGTGGGACTTCTTTCTAGAAGAGTTCGGTAGAAGTATATAAGCCAGAGGTTTCTTGATCGGAAAAGGAAAGAATTCCTTGAGTTGAAGCAAGGAGGAATGTCAGTAGCGGATTATGAGCGTGAGTTTGTTAGGCTTAGCAAATACGCTCAAGAATGTGTGTCGGCAGAGACCATATTGTGTAAGAGGTTGAAGACAATTTGAATGAGGACATCAAACTCCTAGTGGGTATTTTGGAGTTGAAAGAATTTGTAGTGTTGGTCGAATGGGCAAGTAAAGGTAGAAGAGTTGAGTCTGAGAGAAAAGAAAAGGGCTGTGAGTGAAGCTCGAGATGCTAAAAAGAGGCTGATGGGCAAGTCGTATCAAGCCCAGTCGAAAAGGTCCAAGGAAGTGAGTCCTAGGACGATAGCACGATGGGTTATACGCATCGAGACTTGGGCAATACTCGTTCGGGTTCGAGAGTCCAAGCTACCTCGATGGAAAGTGTGGGCAATCCAAAGAGCAAGCAGAGTGTCAAGTTGTGGTAGATATCACACAGGAGAGTGTTGGGGTAACGATCGGAAGCTGTTATAAGTGTGGTTCCCAGACCATTTTATCCAAAATTGCCCCGAGAGGAATGATAGGAAGAGAAGCAAGAGATGAGATCCAATTATGTGTGCAAGGGTAGACCTCCAAGGAACCCGATAGGCGGGAATAGTGGTAGAGGTATATCTAGAGACTCTGTTTGTGAGACCAGGAGGGTCGGGCACTGCGAGGGCGTATACCATTCGCGCGCGAAGAGGCATCCTCCCCGATGTGATAACGGGTACTTTTTCTCTCTTTAACACCCTTGTTATTGCTTTAATAGATCCAGGGGTCTACTCATCCTTATATTTGCATGAGATTGGCATCTAGTTTGAGTATGACTGTTGAGTCTATGGACTTTGTGGTTAAGGTGTCAAACCCAGTTAGGTAAGCATGTGTTAGTTGACAAGGTGTGTAAGAATTGTCCTTTGATGATTGAGAGTCATTGCTTTCTGGCAAACCTTATGTTGCTGTCGTTTGATGAGTTTGATTTAGTCCTAGGCATGGATTGGTTGACTACCCATAGTGTCTTAGTGAACTGTGGTAATAAGTTTATTGATTTGAAATGTGAGAGTGGAGATGTGGTTCGGGTTGAATCAGGTGGATCGGATAGTCTACCGGTGATGATTTCTTCCTTAGTGGTGATAAATGCTTGAGAAAAGGGTGTGAGTCCTATCTTGCTTTTGTGTTGAATACTCAAGAGGTTGGAGTAGAGTTCAAAGCAATGCAGTGGTTTGTGAGTATCCAGGATGTATTCCCGGAAGAGTTACCGGATTACCTCCGGTGAGAGAGGTTGAGTTGGGATTGAGCTAGTTCCGGAGAACGACACCTATTTCGATTGCTCCGTATAGGATGGCACCTTTAGAGTTGAAAGAAGCTGAAGATTCGATTGCAAGAGTTGTGAGATAAAGGTTTTTCAAGACCGAGCTACTCACTTTGTGGGGTGCTCGGTATTGTTTGTGAAGAAAAGAAAGATGGGTCTATGAGGTTGTGTATAGACTATAGGCGACTTAACAAAGTGACGGTTAGGAATAAGTATCCTTTACCAAGGATTGATGATCTTTTGATCAAGCTGAAGGAGCTACAGTGTTCTCCAAGATAGACTTGAGGTCCAGTTATTATCGGTTGAGAGTGAAAGAAGCAGGGGATGTGAAAAGCGCATTTCGAACAAGGTATGGCCATTATGAGTTTTTGGTTATGCCGTTTGGTTTGACGAATGCACCGGCGATTTTATGGATCGATGAGCCGTGTTTTCGGACCATATGTGGACAAGTTTGTAGTTGTCTTTATTGGCGACATATTGATCTATTCTCGAGATGAGAACGATCATGAAGAACATTTGAGAATTATCTTGCAAACTTTAAAAGATAAGCGGTTATACGCTAAGTTTAGCAAGAGTGAGTTTTGGCTCGTGAGGTCGGATTCCTAGGACACATTGTGTCGGGTGATGGTGTTAGAGTTGACTGAGTAAGATATCGGTGTTGTGGATTGGAAATCAGCGAGAGCGTGTCAAAAATTAGAAGTTTCTTGGGATTAGTAGGATATTATAGACGTTTCGTAAAAGGTTCTCTATGATTGCTACCCCGATGTGAAACTATTGCACAAAGATGTCAAGTTTGAATGGGTGAGACATGTCATGAGTTTGAAAGACTAAAGACATTATTGGTCGAGGCGCGGTTTTGGTTCAACTAGAATCGGAAAAAGAGTTCTTGGTTTACAGTGACGCGTCGTTTAATGGTCTCGGTTGCGTGTTGATGCAAGAGGGTAAGGTAGTCGCTTACGCCTCGAGACAGTTGAAACCATACGAGAAGAATTATCGACTCATGATTTGGAGTTGGCTGCGATTGTTTTCGCGTTAAAGATTTGGCGACATTACTTATATGGTAAGAAGTGCGAATCTTTACAGATCACAAGAGTTTGAGATATTTGATGGATCATAAGGATCGAATTTGCAGCGAGAGGCGGTGGCTTGAGTTGTTGAAAGACTATCGAGTTAGTCATTGATTACCACCCGGGAAAAGCAAATGTGGTTGCGGATGCCCTGAGTAGGAAATCCTTGTATGCTCTAAGAGTTATGAGGACGAGTTTGGCATTGTCTGAAGATGGTGCTATTCTGGCAGAGTTGAGAGCTAAGCCACTATTTGTTCAATAGATATATGAAGCTCAGAGAAATGACAGTGAGATGCTAGCTAAGAGAGCTAAGTGTGGATCAGAAAGTGATTCTGATTTTCGAGTGGGCTCGAATGGTTGTTTGCTGTACCGTGACAGAATTTGTGTACCGAGAGATGAGGAGTTAATCCAAAAGGTTTTGCATGAGGCCCACAATGGATGTTTGTCAGTACATCCGGGCAGTACGAAAATGTATAATGACTTGAAGAAGTGTTATTGGTGGCCGGGTATGAAAAGAGATATTTTGAGTTCGTGACAAAGTGTCTAATTTTTCAACAAGTGAAAATTTGAGCATCAAGTGCCTTGGGATTGCTTGAGCCAGTGATGGTACCCGAATGGAAGTGGGATCGGGTTACCATAGATTTTTTGACGGGGTTGCCGATGACTCAAAAAAGAGATCTTTGTGTGGGTGGTTGTAGATAGACTAAAGAAGTCGGCTCACTTTATTCCGATCACGTGTTGATTATTCCTTTGGATAAGTTAGCTGAGTTGTATGTTGTAGAGATAGTGAGGTTACATGGTGTACCTGTGTCTATAATATCGGATAGGGATTCGAGGTTCACTTCGAGGTTTTAGAAGAGGTTGCAAGAGGCTTTGGGAACAAAGTTGAATTTCAGTATTATGTTCCATCCGCAAACCGATGGTCAGTCTGAAAGAGTGATTCAAGTTCTCGAGGATATGCTTCGATGCTGTGTGTTAGAATTCGAGGGTAGTTGGGAGAGATATCTACCTTTAGTCGAATTTGCTTACAACAACAGTTATCAGTCAAGTATACGGATGGCTCCGTATGAGGCCTTGTATGGTCGTAAGTGTCGAAATCCTTTGTATTGGACCGAGCTTAGTGAGAAGCGGATCCATGGGGTCGATCTAGTAAAAGAGACCAAGGAGAAAGTGAAAATAATCCATAATAGTCTGAAAGTTGCTTCGGACCGACAGAAGTCGTACGCGGATCTGAAAAGAAAAGAAATTGAGTTTGAAGTGGGAGACAAAGTGTTTTTGAAAGTGTCCCCATGGAAGAAGATTATGAGATTTGGACAAAAAGGAAAATTGAGTCCAAGATTCATAGCACCGTATGAGATTACAGATAGAGTTGGGCCAGTAGCATACCGGTTGGCTTTGCCGGTAGAGTTGGAAAAGATTCATAATGTGTTCCATGTGTCGATGTTGCGACGGTATCGCTCCGACCCTTCACATGTGATTCCTTCGCCGGGAGATAAGACCGGATATGTCTTATGATGAAGAGCCGATTAAGATCTTGGCTCGAGAAGTGAAACAGTTGAGAAATAAGAGCATAGCACTAGTGAAAGTGTTATGGCAGAAATGCGATGTGGAAGAGGCTACGTGGGAAACGGAAGAAGCTATGAGAGAGTAGCATCCAAACCTCTTTACTGGTAAGATTTTCGGGGGCGAAAATCTCTAAAGGGGGGAGAGTTGTAACATCCCGATTTAGGGCCTAGTCGAGAATAGTGGTGCGAGACCACAAATCAGAGGTATATGAATGAGTTTTGAGGTTTATGCTATGTATGCATGCTAGTGTGAAAGTTTCATGAAGCAATTTTGTGAAATTGCGGTTGAATTGTCCAAAAGGACTAAATTGCAAAAGTTGCAAAATGTGAGATTCTAGAAGCTATTTGTGTGAAATAGCTTTAGAATATTAATTAGAGGTCCTTAAATAGCAATTTTCCAATTTCTAATATTTGGACAAAATTGGGCATGGATGAGTTAAAATAGAAAGTTTATCAAAAAGGGTATTTTGGTCATTTATCAATTAAGTGATTAAAATAGGAGAAAAGATGACAAAATTCATTCATCTTCTTCTCCAAGGCTGCCGAAATTTTCAAGAGCCATTGTTAGGGTTCTTCAAATTTTTTAAGCTTGCTAGTAAGTGCATCTAGCCTCATTTTTGATATTCTTTGTATTTTGAAGTCCTTGTAGCATGAGTAAGCTATTTTTAGCTATTTGATGAGCTATGATGGATGTTCAAAAATGTGGCCATGTATGACATGCATGTATTTTGATGTTTTATGGAAGATTATGAAAGCTTGATGTAGTAGAAACATCTTTTGCTAAATGAGTTTTCATAAAAAATGCATGTAGGGACTAGTTTGTGAAAGTCTTAAGTTTGGTCATACATGTGTGATGTAGTGAGAATTGATGATTGCTTTAGTTGAGTAAGTGATTCGGCTAAGCATGAAAGGCTAGGAAGTTGAATAAAAATCACTTTACGAGCCTTGGGCCAATAGTGTAATTATGAGAAAGATTAGGGGCAAAAGAGTAATTTTGCCAAAGTATAAGATGTGGGTCATTTTGGTCAATGTGTGTATTGAATAACCTGATTTATTCATTATAGATCAAGAAAGAAAAGCCCGGATTGAAACCGAGGTAAGAGCAAAGTGGTGGACTAAATTGCACGTTTCTATACTTTTGAGTATCGAGGTAAGTCTATGCATAAACAATGCATTCATACTTACAATTTGTTAATGCTAGATTGTGTATAGCATGGTTGAGAATGATTGAGAACCTATGTGGTTCAAGTGAAATGGATGGATGAATGATTAAGTAAGTAGATTTGTGAATGTGTTGTGATAATGCTAAATAGTGGGCTAAGTGCGATACCATCCTAATGTATATTGACGATGAGATGGCTATGTGCGATGCTATCGTTAGGTATATTATCTAGTGGGCTATGTGCGAAACCACTATGAATACCTTGTTGGTAGGCTAAGTGCGATACTACCTTATCAATTGATTGTGGTGGGCTAAGTGCGAAACCACCAAGAGACATTAGTTGTGTGGATTAGCTGTGTGGATTGAATGTGAATTAATTTTGTGTGGATGTATTATCGAGAAATAATGATGTGTTGTATATTGTGTAAATGTGATATTGAATGCAGGGGTGCATGTCAATGGTTATGAGTAAGTGACTCATGATGTGTTGGAATAAATGTGGTAAGGGATAGAAAGAGTAAGCATAGTTGTACATTATATGTTAGTATAATGCTAATTGTTGTTTAGCTTATACTATGTTGCTTAATTGTTTATGTGTAAACTTACTAAGCTCAAAGCTTACTCTTTTTCTTTTCCCTTGTCTTATAGAGTAAAGTGTTGAATCGAGATACGAGGATCAATTGGAAGATCGCCCACACCATTAGCACACTCTGGTACATTAGACTCAATGTTTTGTATATGGCATGTATAGGGGCTAGACAAGTTAGTGAATTTTGTTGTATATGGCTATGATGAGTTAGCCTTTAAATGGATAATCTATTTTGTATAATGCCATAGTTGTTGGCTACTTTATTATATGAAAAGATGTAGTTATCCAAGTGAGATTGTAAGATTGTGAGTTGATTATGGATGTGTTGAATGAGTGCATGATTGTGTATGCTAGAATGGTGAAAAGAACTTGGCAAATAGCTTTGTTCTTGTCCATGTGGATAGACACACGGGCATGTGTCTAGGCCATGTGTGACACACGGCCAGCCCACGGGCATGTGACTCAGCCGTGTGTCCCCTACATGTTAGTATTTGAAGTCAGAATAGACCACGGACTAGTCACACGGGCGTGTGCCTAGGGCGTGTGGGATTAATCAGTGTTGGCCACGGGCTAGCCACACGGGCGTGTGTCTAGACTCTAGGCCGTGTTAAGGTGGTCAGTGTGCACCACGGGCGAAGAGCACGGGCATGTTCCCTAGCCGTGGGGCATTGGCAGAATGCTTGAGTTTTCATGCACGGGTAGTGACCATGGGCGTGTGTGACACCCACGGGCGTGCCAAATCTTACACGGGCGTGTGAGCCCTGGATAGATGGAAAAATTTTAAGATCGTAAGAGTTTTTGATATGGTCTCGAGAGCCCTCGCGTGGTTGAGAGAGGCCTCGTAAGTCGGGTCTGAGGTTGTTGTGATGGCCAAAGAGAGTGGTCACGTGGTGCCTAAGTGGCAATCTTGAGGGTTTTATTATGGTAACGCCTCGTGCCTGGTTCTGGCATTGAATACGGGTAAGGGGTGTTAGATTTAGTGGTATCAGAGCTATGATTTAGTCGGTTCTAGGACTACCGTAGCGGGTGTAAGAGTCTAGCTATACATGCCATAAGTGTACAATGATAGTGTGGTGGCTTCTGATAATTTTAAATCTTGTTTTATATAGAATATGGTTTAGTGGCGATCTTGAGGGTTTTATTACGGTAACGCCTCGTGCTCGGTTTCGGCGTTGAATACGGGTAAGGGGTGTTACAAAGAGATTTCAATTAATCAACCTAGGGTTAGACGTTAGTAGCCTCGACGGAGGTATTAATATACATTAGAGAATCCTACAGATCAAGTCAAGTGAATAAATCGTCTAGTTTAGAGTTAGATAACAAGTGAAGTCTAGGTGGATTCTCCCTTGGTTATTGTCTTAATCAATTGGTTTTTCCCCAAGTATTTCCCCAATTCATTCTCTTTGTCTTAGCGTCTTTAGCTTAGTAATTAGTTAATTTTAGATAATTCACTTCAATTATTAGGCTAAATAATAGAAAGAAAGTTAGTATTAGTACTTTTGGTTCCTTTGGGTTCGACAATCCGGTCTTGCCACTAAACTATACTACTGTTCGATAGGTGCGCTTGCCTCAATCATTGTCACAGTTAGTTTCTAGGCTAGATCATTCATTATATAAATTTTAAGACTCTGACATAACGATCATGGGTGATAGCCCAAGCCGTGTGAGTCTCTAAGGTAGGCCCATTTTGTCCCTTTTTGGCCCGTTTCTCGTTCTTTTCGATTCCCTAAGCTCTCCTGAGTATAAAACATGAAATTAAGAGATTAGGAGCATCGAATTCATCAAATTCAATGGAAAATCATCCAAAATTAAGCCAAGCATGGGGTTAAAATATGTGTAGATTATGGTTTATCAGCAAGTAATGGGAGTGGCAGCAAAGTATGGATTTTTCCCTCATTTTTGCTGTCTTGGGCCTTAAATTCAGACTGTATTTACAAATTTACTCAAAAAAAAAACGATTAGTACTTGGGCCAAATTTGGCCCCTTTTTTTTTAACATAAAAATTTAAAATTTAAACAAAACAAATGAAACTTAAAAATTTTAAATCTTAATTAGAAAATTTCTTCTTAACAAATTACATTAAGTTAATTCCCAGGAAAGTTTGGAGGGGTCACAGTGGTCCCGCTTAAGTTCCAATCTCCTTAGACAGAATTAATTAAATGTAATAAGTTAAGAAAATAAGTTCTAATTATTTATTTATTTACAAAATGAGTTCATGAAAAATCAAGGGTCTATTAATTTGAACGAGGATTCAACTCACTCAACTTAACCATCCCAGTAGTGTTTGAGACGTTAACCATTAACTTTAAACGTACCTCCATAATTGTCGTATAATTCAATAGCTCCATAAGGATAAACTCGGTAGATGGTATAGGGTCCTTTCCATCGGGATTTAAGCTTCCCAGGAAATAACTTCAACCTTGAATTAAACAACAAAACCTTTTGACCTTCTTTAAACTCGCAAGGTTGTATATGACTATCATGCCATCTCTTTGATCTTTCTTCACACATTTTGGCATTCTCATAGGAAAACAACCTCAGCTCTTCCAACTCATCAAGTTGTAACATCATTCTCTCACCGGCTTGCTTAAGATCAAAGTTTAACTGCTTCAAAGCCTAGTAAGCTCTATTCTCCAACTCTAATGGCAAATGACATGCCTTTCCAAAGACTAACTGATAAGGAGTCATTCCTAACAGTGTCTTAAATGTTGTTCGATAGGCCCAAAATGTATCATCGAGCCTTCGAGACCAATCTTTTCTGCTAGAGCGTACTACCCTTTCAAGGATACCTTTGATTTCACGATTCACTCTTTCAACTTGCCCATTAGACTGGGGGTGATAGGCAGTAGCAATCTTGTGCTTCACATCATATTTGTCAAGCAACCACTTAAGCCATTTGTTCATAAAGTGAGAACCTTCATCACTAATAATAGCTCTTAGTGTCCCAACTTGTGTAAACACATGCTTATGTAGGAATCGCATGACTACCTTAGCATCATTTGTAGGGTATGCTTCAGCTTCAACCTACTTGGATACATAGTCCACAGCAACTAAGATGTATTTGTTCCCATATAAAGAAGGAAACGGGCCTAACAAGTCATTTCCCCATACATCAAATAATTCAATCTCCAAAATGTTTGTCAAGGGCATCTCATTCCTCCTTGATATATTTCCGGTCCTTTGGCATTTATCACAGTTCTTCACATAAGCATAAGCATCTTTAAATAGTGTAGGCCAAAAGAAACCTGCTTGCAAAATCTTTACTGCAGTCCATGAACCACCAAAGTGTCCCCCACTTGGAGATGAATGGAAATGATACAAGATCTTAGCAATCTCACTTTCAGCTACACACTTTCGGATTATATTATCCACACACTATTTAAACAAAAACGGATCCTCCCAAAAATAATACCGACTATCATGAAGGAATTTTTTCCTTTATTGGTATGTCATTTCTCGAGGAATTATTCCACATGCAAGATAATTGTTCATTTGGGAAATTCAACTTACCTCAAATAAGTGTTCATCTGGGAAATTCTAGTTGATAGGCACACATGATCGAGTTACCTTATCTTGCTCCAACCTCGACAGATGATCAGCTATTTGACTTTTGACACCTTTTCTATCTTGGATCTCAAGGTCAAATTCTTGGAGTAAAAGTATCCAACGAATTAGCCTCGATTTTGCATCTTTCTTCATGAGCAAGTATTTAATGGCCGCATGGTCAGTAAATACTGTAACTTTGGTACCTATAAGATATGAGCGGAATTTGTCAAAAGCAAAAACTATCGCAATGAGTTCCTTTTCAGTTACCGTATAATTGAGTTGGGCTCCCGTCAAAGTTCTACTTGCATAGTAAATAGGGTGAAACACTTTGTTTCTTTTTTGACCCATCACAGCTCCAACGGCATAATCACTTGCATCGCACATCAACTCAAAAGGTGAGCTCCAATCAGGTGTAACGATTATTGGGGCTGAGATTAACTGTTTTTTTTTAGATCTTCAAAAGCTTCCAAACATGATTTGTTGAAATCAAACACTGTATCTTTCTCTAACAACAAACACAACGGTTTAGAAATTTTGGAGAAATCTTTAGTAAACCTTCGAAAAAGCAAGCATGGCCTAAGAAACTTCTAACTTATTTCACATTAATTGAAAACATTAATCTTTCAATTACATCCACCTTTACTTTATCGACTTCAATTCCTCTCTTTGAGATTTATGCCCTAAGACAATCCCTTCTTTAACCATAAAATGGCCTTTTTCCCAGTTAAGGACAAGATTTGTCTCTTCGCATCTCTTTATTACCTTAGCCAAATTACTCAAACAAATATCATAAGTGTTACCAAAGACAGAAAAATCATCCATGAAAACCTCAACAAAATTTTCAACATTATCAGTGAATATTGCCATCATGCATCGTTGAAATGTTGCAGGTGCATTGCATAAACCAAAAGGCATTCGCCTAAAAGCAAACGTACCGTATGGAAAAGTAAAGGTTATTTTATGTTGGTCCTCCGAAGCTACAACTATTTGGTTATATCCCGAATAGCCATCTAAAAAATAATAGAATTCATTATCTACCAGTCGATCTAACATCTGATCCATAAAAGGCAATGGAAAATGGTCCTTCCGAGTGGCTTTATTCAATTTTCTGTAATCAATAAAAATTCTCCAACCAGTAACAATTCTCGTTGGAATCAACTCGTTACACTCATTTTCAACAATCGTGATTCCACCTTTCTTCAGCACACACTGTACCGGACTTACCCACGAACTATTTGAAATAGGATAGATGATTATTGCATCTAGCCATTTGATCACTTCCTTTCTCACAACTTCTTTTATAATAAGATTGAGCCTCCTTTGCCCATCAATTCGAGCCCTTTCACCTTCTTCTAAAATAATTTTATGCATGCAAAAAGAAGGGCTTATACCTCGAATATCAGCTATGGTCCAACCAATTACTTTCTTAAATTTCTTTAGAACAGCAATTAGTTGCTCCTCTTGATCTTTAAATCGATTCTCATTTGAAATAATGACAAAGCTAATCTGGAGCAATCACCTAAATAAACGTATTTCAAATGGGAAGGAAGTACCTTTAGTTCGGGTTTAGGTGGTTCTTCAATTTATTATCAACATGCTTAGTAACATCCGGAAAAACATTCCATGGCAACTCGATCTTTCATGAGTTTGGAAACCACATTAGGTCCTTTTGGAATTCTTTACTTAGTAAATACGCATTTTACTGATCCTTATTTATTAAGGGTTTCTTAGCATTCGTGTAAGGTAACAGGGACGTGTTAGGTTTGAAACAGTTTAATCACACAAATCTAAAAACTATGCAGATAACAGAGCTTGGTTAGAGTTTTTATGCAACCTACAATTTAATCGGGTTAGGATCTAAATTGAGCATGCACATTTTAATTATGCGTCCACTAGCCGTCGCCTGGTTAGGATCGCTCAGCTAATTCAGGTGCATTTCAATTACGTATGAATGAAATACAGACTTGATTTAAATTGAAAACATGATCGATTGAGGCACAAACATTATAAGCATGAATCAAATAAATATTATTTAATCAAAGCAATCATCCTAACTTAAATAAAATTAAGCTAACACTGTTGTAAACAAGAACAAAGAACACATAGCAAACATTTTTAGATTAAATTAAAGAAAAGAAAGATTAAACCCAAATCAGAGTGGCTGTCACCCAAGACTCTGACCGATGAGGCTCCTTCACTCCTTCACTTTGCTCATTTGCTGATGGCTCTCCAAGGTGGCCGACCAAGGGCTCTTTAAGAGGCTTAATTGCTAAAATCTCTATGAAGAGATGATGTTAGGCGTGGGAATGGAAAATGCTAAAGAGAATTGAGAGAGAGAAAAATGATGAGGGATAAAGGATGATGGATGAGGGATGAGGGATCAAATGAGGTCTTATTTGGAAGTGAAGAGAGGAGGGTAGTTTGCTAAAAATAGAGAGGTTTAGTCTCTTCAAGCTTTTCCAATGAGTGGTCGGCCATGCTTAGTGGATTTTGAGTTAAATTTTGCTTGATTTTTAAGCAATTTAAATGCCATAACAACTCAGGACTGAGACTCGGTCAAATGTAAATCTTCGGGAAAATCTCTAATTTCTTCAACATTGTAAGGACCTTGTGTGATTAAACCAAAAAGTGGTTTATGTGGACAGCCATGTGTAGCCAAAATTGGGTTGACTTGGTTTTCAATTTGGACGGTTTTTGTAATCCAACAAAGCTATCAGACCTGTCCAAAATAAATCATTAAATTAAAGGACCAAAGAATAAAATAAATAATTAATTAAAAACCAAATTATTAATGAAATATTTTAAAATGAATTATTAAATATAATTTTATATTTTATTATTTAATTTAATCATGCATGGCCTATTTTATGTCCTAAAAATATAATATGTTCAAATAAATATAAAATAAGCCATTTTATGCATGAAAACCATATAATAAAGCATAAAATCACATTTTAATAATTTCTATGTCCTAATTTCATATTTTCACATATTTCATTAATTTATTAAACAATTACTTAGTTTTAACAACGAATTTAAGTAAAAATGTGATAAATTGCATAGGAAAAATCCTATATATTTTTCAGTTCACAGTGACCACACACCCGTGTAATGTTGACAGAACAGTTTTCGGCTTTTGTCGAAGCCTCTTTTTCTGCGTTTCGGGTACACACTTGGTATTGATTTGATGCAAAAAATACCCCGAGCCTTCCAATACCTAAAAACAAAGTACCCAACATTGATTTAGCAGATTGGTTAACAAGTTCGACACAAGAATCGACAAGGAGCCGACTTACCACCGACGCCAAAACGCCTCTAACATGCACTAAACCATTTGAAAAGCAATTCCCGCTTCATAATCTTCACCTAAACACCGAATCCATCAATAAATCTCCCCAGACTGTCATCGCAAAAAATCTCAAACCAAAAATCAACGACAATAAAGTTCTACTTACCACACCAAAAAGAGAATACGACAATTCCAACAGTACGATCGAACAACGGGTTCACCAGCTGAAATGAAAGAAAATCAAAATAGAGAGTTGCAGAGATGGGAGAAAAAAAATCGAGAGGGGAAAACAGAGAAATTTCGACGTGACTTTCTTTCCAGGAGAGAGAAAATTTGAAAAATAATAAAGAAAATAAAAATAATAGATAACCCAAATCCCTTAATTTACTCCCCATTATCCCACTAACATCCCACTTCCCATAATCCCACTCTATCAAGACTCTATCAAGAGACCGTACAAAAAGATTAACATTCACGCTCGTGCAGAGATTTGAACACAGGACCCCCAACACATTAACTCCCTTACCACTCAAACCAGCAGGCTCATTCTGATATGAATATACAAGCAATTTAATATAAGCCCACTGAACAAGGATAAGGCTTGGATCCAAAAATAACAAAATTGACAGAAGTGGGACTTGAACCCAAGACCTCTCACACATACCCAGAACACTTAACCACTGAAGCAGATACATAGTTGTGTCAGATATTTACAGAAGCAGAAACAAATTTATCAGGATGTTACACCCATTTAGCTCGCATGAGCTTTCTGATTTAAGCTCTTATGAGCTTTCTGTTATTAAGCCGGGATAAGCTTCCCATTACAAGCTCACATGAGCTTTCTGTTATTTGGCTTGGAAGAGCTTCCCGTTTAAATGCTCAATGAGCATTCCTAAATATGAATTGACGGAATATAGTATGTACACTTTGTGTGTACTAACCATGTATCCATCGATATTATAAGTGGTTTAATGGATAAAGTTATGACAAATGACAATATGAATTTATGATAAAAGATTATGGACATATATTTTATCACATGAATATGACCTGTATATGAAGTTTGAATACATGATGTGTAAAGTACATGAATAAGGAAATTTGATTAATGATGAGTTTATACTTGTTTATTGTTATTCATGTGAATTACATTACTAACATGCTTGATGATGATATGTGTCTAGGAAAAAGGCCAATTTGGCTTGAACATGTTTATTTGCTTACCTTAAATGTGAATTGATTGGTAAGTTAATTTCCTGTTATACGAACTTACTAAGCTTAAAAGCTTACTCTATTTTATTTCTTCTGTTTTATAGTACTCGGAAGCTCATAAAGGTTGGAGCTTGGTCGAAGCCACATCACACTATCCCTCGGACTTCTCGGTATATATATAGCAAGTTAATTTTGGTTATAATGGCATGTATAGGTTAAATTAGCCAATGATGGCATGTAAAAGTTTGATTGAAACTAGCCATTTATATGGATTGTGTTTAGTATATTTTGTTATGTATATACATGGTCTAAGCATGTTTGACATGTGTTTTTAAAATGGTTAAAATGATGGAAATCATATGGATGTTTGGATTAAACTAACATATTTGTTAAAAACATGCATATATGTGAATTGGGTCAATTAGGTAAGTTTGAAAACATGAATACATGTGATGATATGTCATGTATAAAACTTGATTTTGGCTTGATTTGAATGTTTTGTGTTGGCTTGGAAATGTGTTAAAATGTCATTGTAGGTGGAAGACAAATTGGGTGAGAAATAAGGCCTGGAAATGACCTTATTTTGTCCACACGGGCGTGTGTCTCAGCTGTGTGTGACACACAGCCTAGCACATGGGCGTGTGACTTGGTCGTGTGTCCCATGCATCATTAAATTTGAAAACAAAATGCTCAGGATTTTTCACATGGCCTGGCACACGGGCGTGTGGCTTGGCCGTGTGACCCCAGTACCTTCACACGGCCTAGCACATGGGCGTGTGGCTTGGCCGTGTGACCCAAGTCAGAGAGTTACATGGGTACAGACACGGGCTAGGACAAAGCCGTGTGCCCCATTTCGAATGCCCACACGGCTTGACCACACGGGCGTGTGTACCCTGTAACTAAGAAAAATTTTGAAATTTTCTGAAAAATTCTCTAAGTACCCAGTTTAGTCCCGATTTGATTCTAATGTATGCTTTGGGCCTCGAGGGCTCACATAAGGGACGATGTGATTGAATTTTGATATGATTGGTAAATTATATGAAATGTCTGTTATATGTTCTGTAAATTCTGGTAATACTCCGTAACCTTGTTTCGACGACGGATACGGGTTAGGGGTGTTACATATATGGTTAATGGCATGCACCTAGGTTGAGTCCCATGATTTAATGTTATTCTAGTTATTTTGGCATGTTTTGGTTAGTAATAGACCTATAAAGTTTTATTTAATGAATTTTAATGCTTGTAGAATGAATTAGTATGAATGTTTATAAGAGTTAGGTTACTTATTCAACCTTATGTTGTGGGAATGTTTAATCATGTTTTAGTTTGTTTAATTGATACATATAAGATTGGTGTAAGTTTGTTTAAGTTAGGTACAATTTTGGTTATCTAATGCATGCAATAAATTGTTTATTTTAAGCCATTATTCGCTAGTGTCTCGAGACATCAGTAGCAATGTCTCGAGACCTCAAAAATAAAAATTTATCATCTGGTGCATCTCTTGGTTTAGGTCTTAAGACGTACCAAGTAAGTTTCAAGACATTATGGTTCAAGTCTCGAGACATAGTAGCTTATATCTCGAGACAAAGGCACATCGAAGCTAGGGTCCTTACATCTTAAGACACTTCACCTTAGCAACAAAAATTAAAAAAAAAAACTATCTTGTTTCGAGACATGATGGCCATGTCTTGCGACTCTCAGTTGAATTTCGATAATTGTGTTCAGATTCTAGTCCTGACTTTAGATTGATCCCGTATATCTTTGAAATAGCTTTATGAATATCAAAATGCATCTATTACGTGTGTGGTGTGGGGTGTGGGTGTCACAAGATATAACTTATGGTACACTTTAGAATTGTTCTGCACCATTGAAAATTATTTTCTCAACATGCAATTTGTTTTTTTTTTTTTGTGTGCGGGTAATTGAAGTTTCGATGCCTTGAGGCTCAAGCAACATCGGAAAGGGGATCATTGATTGTACTCATTATTTATGTAATATGATTTTGGTACCATCTTTAGTTTTGGGCATGTAATATAACTTTGTGGTTTTGCTTGGTTAAATGTTGATGTTTTGTTGGTTTTTGTATTGCATCTAATGTATCTATAATTGAAATTTGAATCAAAATTGCATGTTGGGTAGTAAATGGTAAATGATAATTTTTTACTTAAGGGGTCAAATTTTGATTTGTTATGTTTGAAGGCATGTTATATAGTGTTTTAGACTTGATTTAGTATGCTAAATGTGTTGGATATGCTTGGTACATGTTTAGTATTGGTTAGAAGTGTTTAGGGGTATTGATTAGTGCTTTAAATGGCTTTTTGTAGAATTCTGGGTTCTAAGGATGAGGTATCAAAACCTAGATAAAAGGTATCGATACTTTGTTATGAGGTATGGGCACGTAGGTGTCTATGTATCGAAACATGTGTTCTTGTAACTGCTTGTTTGAAATTCTAAGATGGGTGTTAGTACCCAAAGGGCTAAGTATCAAAACTTGACCATTGATTTCTGATATTTTGAGCCTCGAGTGTTGTTTTATGTTTGTTTTAGTTACGCTATTGATTAATTACAATCAAACATGTTTGAATGCTTAAATTATCTTTTCAATGTGTCTAGAAATAGATTTTTTGAATTGTTAAATTTGTTGAGGTTACTTCAGTAACTAATGTAACATTGTGTATTTGGTCGTCTTTTAGCTTAGGTGCAAGGTGCTACATTTATTAGTATAAGAGCTTCGGTTTAGTTGATTTCTAAGGTATTCTGAGCATGAATGTGATGGTATGATTGATTTGGGTTTAAGTATGTTGTGGTGCCTTGCAATAATGATATGTTTGAATATGTTATACTGCTATAGATGATATTGAAATGTTAAGTTTACCATTTTCATTGTACAATGAACTATGATGTTTATCATGCTAAATATGTTTGATGGAATGACTTGTAAATGTTATGATCGTTGTTGTTGATTATATTATTTAAGTTCATGCATGCTAGATCAGATTGTGTTGTATTGATGTGTTTAGATATGCATGGCTTAAATTAATTAGGAATGTTTACATGAGAATATATGTATTAAGTCATGATTACAATCGATCTCCTTACGTTGCTTGAGTTGGTGGTAAGAGCATATTGTTAGTTTGGGACTAAGTCTTTATTGATTTGGTATGAATTCTATTTAGCTTATTATGTGAAAGTTGTGTGGGGATTGTGTCTAGTGGGTAAACCTTGAGTTAATGAATGGTTATTCTAGTACTGTTTTTTAAAAGAAAAGAAAATAATGAATGCATATTTTAATTTTTGAAAATCATGTGAATAAGGTTCAAGTTTTTGTGGTATATGCGTATGAGAAATGTTTGGGATTTTTTAGAATACAAGTGAGATAATTTGGTATTTGATTGAATAGCTTACTTGAGTATAGTTTTGTGAATGATGAAAGGAATAAACTCTAGTTACTTATAGTTACCTCTGGTTTTCCATCGCACGATCGAGTTAATAAGATCCGGAGGCTATACTCCAATCCAAAACTTAAATAGGGTCGAAGAATCTCCTAAATCATTTACTAACCGTGACTACTTCATATAGTTAATTATGTTTATTTACAACAAGTGTACCATGAACCATCTTTATTTATTACTCATTCTCATAATTTGTGTTATATATATACTATTTTTAAGTCCCTAATTAAGTTAGTGTCATTTAATGAATCGAACACAAACTCACTTAGGAAAATTATGAAAATAATTTTTATAATTAAACTAAATTATATTATTTAAGGGTACTTTAATCTTTTGTAATTCATGAGATCTTTGTTGAAAGATGTTTATTTATAACTTAAATATGTTAATATTTATATAAGAAAATATACTTTTACTTTTCTTTAATTAAAATTTACTTAAATATATATCGACCTTTACCAAAGATCCACATATGTTGTTCAAGACCCATCAACCCCCAAACTGTACTTTTGGTAAGTAGTTTGGTTTTTGAATTCTCTCCAGACTAGACGTATCTTTCCACATCACACGTGCACTAATGTCTAAGTCACGTGTCATACCCAACAAAAAGTGCAAAGACCTATATATATAGTGTCAAAAATAGGTACCTAGGGTTATGGGTGTTTTAGTTATTTATTTATTATTTGAAAAAAAAAAAAAAAGAGAAATCATAGGCACGACAAAGATACTGCAAGAATTATTATATATTGAAACTTATATGCTTTTCAGGTCTGGAGAGTGGGGAGGCACTTCTATTCTATATATGTTTCTTAACTTACTTTCACCGTTTCTCCACTGTCTCTATGTAGTTTTTCTGACTTGCATATATATGCAAATATCACAGGATTCGAGAAAGAGCAGAGAGGTTCTTTTTTTTCTCCACAGCCAAAAAGCAAAGAAGCTGTTGAATTGCCTGGTCAAACTTTATGTAAAACTTTACTTGTTTAGAGATTTTGGGAGAGTGGGACAGGTTTAAAGCCATTACAGAGAAATGGGTTTTTAACAAGAAATTGGAATTGGGGTTTTCAATTTGTTTAGCTACCAGTCAAGGGGTTTGTCTGACAGTTGATAGGAACAAGAAATGATAATGGAGATTTTAATCTTCATTAAACGATATGATAACCTTCTTTTTTCTTTGACAATAATAGTCATAATTACACCGATAACTATATTATTGAAAACCGAGAACCGAATGTGATATCTGCTGTTCTTTTTCAGTAAATCGTTTCGTATGGTATGCCAAAGCATGTTTGTACGTATCATACATTAAAGGACTAATGAAAGAAAGCCCTAGAGAAATTGTCGATGACACAGCCATTGCCAGAGACTTCCTCAGCTTTCCTTTTCAGTCTATGTTTCTTACTCTCTCCTCCATTAATGCAAGTATCTATATATGCAACTGGAAAACGCAGTTATATATCAGAGTGATGAATAAAGGGAAAAGCGTACGAACAGTAAATTGCACCAATGAAAAACCGAGGAAAGAATCAAAGAAAAAGGATTGGTGTTTTTGAGAGTTTGATGACCAAAACCCACATTCATTCATTCATGTGGTTATAATATTGTATACATTTAAGTTACAAACACCCCCATACACCACCCCGCAGACCATCTCAATATCAGCAAACTCCAAGAAAATCAAAAGTTAGAACATTGTTGAATGGGTATGGGAATCTAACATGTAGGAGGAGGCATAAGGTTCAACCTTAAATCATCTTTTTCCAAGACCAAACGTGCTTTGCTAGTCTCCATGTTTGCTGCAGTACTGTACTCAGGATGCAATCTCTTTTTTGATTGTAATGGTACACCAAAGAGCCTTGTTTTGCAACTATTGCTGCTTGGTTCTTCCACAATGGTTAAGGAGCTCTGGGATGTGGCTGTTGGAGAGTTCAAACCCTGAAATTGGGGGTTTGGGCTTTTTAGATAATACCCAAGAAGCTGGTTCAATGGCTTTTGCAATAATGAAGTATTGGTATTAACAGCAGGAGGAGGACCAGAAAGAAGCAAAGAAGGAGAGTAAGAATTTCTGGGAGTGACAGGCTTAACATGGTTTTGAACGAAACAGATAATATCACTGTAAAGCTTTCTCATATGTGTTAGTTCAGACATCAGCAAACTGTTGCTTCTTCTTAGCCTCTCATTATCCTCTGATAAAGCTGTGACCGAGCTACCATATCCTCCGGTGGCTCCTCTAGGGGAAGAAAGTGGTGGTGAGTCATCCATGTCAGTTGGGAAGATGTTGACTTGAGTTGGAAATGGAAAGAAACTCGGGGCATTTAAAGCAGAATGTGGGATGTGAGGGTGATAATGATGGTTTATGGATGGCTGCGCAGTTTTCCTTCTATGGATCTCACAAAGCAAGTGCTTTCCTCCTTTCTTGAAGAACTCATTGGCGAATTCCCATCTCTCTGGTACAATCTTCCTAAAACCCTAGTATTCAATATAAAAAAAACCCAGATAAGTACAAATCCAAAAGAATTATGATTAGCAACTGAAGACAAAAGAGAGATATACATAAGTGTTGAGCTGTCTAACAAAGCTAGAGAAATTGTTGTGCTTGAAGTAATTTGGAAGCAAGTCACGAGCAAACTCAGGAGGTCTCCAAACTACGAAAGTAGTGTCATCTTCACCCCATGAAACTATGTGGTCGGTGGTGGATCGTCGACTAGTTGGTAGGTTTTTGTGAGGAACGGTGCTGGCACTGCTTTGTGGGGTTCTAGTGATAGTAATACCCCTTCAGAATTATCAACCATCATAGCCATGGAAAGAACTGCTCAAATGAAAGAAATTGAGAGAAAAAAAAAAGGAGGAGATAGTGGTTGGGTGAGAGAGGGTGAGTGATTCTGGGGGTTGGGTTATAAACTTTTAATCATTATTTATTAAACACCAACTGAAATCCTTGTGGAAATTGGATTTTGTATTATTATATTTTTATGGGGTTATTTTAGTGAGAGAGAATATGTGTCTATGTGACAGTCTAGGACTGTGAAATAAGGGCATTTCAAGACAAACCCGTGACTCTCAACCCCCCAATCTCCTTTTTTTTTTTCTCTGTCTGACAATGGATCCCTCGCACACCCATTTAAAATCAGGCACTGACATGGGTGAAGTCAGTCCTTGGCAATTTACAATGAAACCCTTTCTCCCCCTCTCCCTTTGCTTTTAGTTCCCTAAAGTATATTTTTCTATAAGACCTTAGGATTGGAATATAGATGTCAAAGACCGAATCTGTCAGTAAAATACATATTAAGAAGCTGATTCACTTAAAAAAGCAGAGAATCAGAAATAGAAAAGGAGGATAGACTGCTTGCTGAAGCAGGTGAGTGCACCAAATATTTATAGCAGAGATCTCTTTATCCATTAGCATGACGTGGTAAATTGTTATGAAAGATGTTATAGTCGTGTAATACATGAAGGATGTGCACCAATGGGGTGTATTTTGCTATTCAGTACCAATTAGTTGTTGTGTCTAGGTGGTTCCAATGATCTTCAAAATGTTTTTACACTTGGAGAGTGTTAGTGCATAAAAAATAAGTGTCTACCCTATTTCTAAGGGCGAAAAGATTGGCTAAGAGGTCGTAGTTATGAGAGTAGAAGGTCTATGCTTCCTTAATTAGGGTGGATAGCCGAATAGTTCATAACTCTGGGCAGAATTAACATGAGAGTCAAAGCCATCTTATAGATTGGGGAGGGGTATAACATATATAACAAAATGCAAAAGCTTATCTAAACAGGCCAGCATCTTTATTATTATAATAATTAATAAGATCTATAATATTCCAAAATTTGACTAAACCTTAAGATATTCTTGAACCGTTGAAAAAATATTCATTTCGCCAGTCCCTTTGTTCATTTTGTAGTTTTCCTTTGTTGTTTAATATCACCAACCCAACAAACCCTACCATTTTCGAATCCCATCAACTTTATTTTGTTTTTATTTATTATATTAATGTAGCAGATACAAGGAAAAGGATAAATTGAGATGTTTGATGGGATTTAAAGCCTGTTCATTTCTTCTTCTTCTTCTTCTTCTTCTTCCATTTCTCTTTTGCCTTCTTCTTTGCTTTTGTAAGATTCCAAACTTAAATAAATGAAATGATGATAGACATCCCCTTTGGCTCTGCTGCCAACTACTACCTTTACTGACCATACTTACATTTTGTATATATTATATTATATAATAATGGAGGTTTAGCCCTTGGCACTTTGGGTCTTCAGCTTTCTTCTTGGCTTACGTGTTTCTCAGGTGTTTGAATTATTGGCCCTAAAAGTTTACGTGAATATATAAGTCCTTTCTCTCTTGTAATCTTCCAACAAATATTTTGTTTTTATATGTTTTTTTCCTTTCTCTCTATCTTTTTCAATGGGAGAGGGATGGGATATAAAATTTTCTTTCCTTTGGGAAAATGGGAAACATCTTGAAAAACATTCAAGGAATATTTATTGGTTCCATAATAAAATATACATACTATTTCTAACCAAAAAATGGTAATAAAAACCTCGATTTACTGCAACAAGTGTTAAGATTGCATGAAAATCATATAGCAATGAGTGGACGGTAGGGATCCTATAAAAGTGAGAACTGGGATGAGTAAAACAGTAAAGACAGTAGTAGGTCCAAAGTGAAAAAAAGAAAATAAATATACAATGATGACTAATAATTTCCCATAGATACTGGCCCATATACTTTTGATCATGCCCTTCAAATCAAAGTTATATCAATGGACCAAAAATATAAATCCACTCATCTTCTTTTCACTGTGGTGCTACATCATATTTTTTTTTTTTTGAATGCTACATCATATTTATCCTTATATTTTATGGTATATCAAATCAATTACTAGATATTAATCCGTCTTGCCTGAAAGCCCTTTATTATAAATAATAAATATATAAATATATTTTTGCCAAAACATTTACAAGAGCCAAATGTCAGCTTCAAGTCCTGATATTCAATTATAATGGGAAATGCTTCCTCAAGTCTCAGGAAAACCCTCTCAAACGTGCAGACGCTTGCGCTCTCTCTCTCTCTCTCTCCGTATATATTGTTCACACTTCCGCCAGGGACCTTCTGCAGCTACAAATTGTACATTTTTTAAAATATTTTTCCTGTTGTTGCAGTGACTGACATGGAGACAATGATATTTTTGTTGATGGTTCTTTGTTTTTTGTTGCCATTCTCGTGATTCCTGTTTTGTTCTTTCCTTGATAACATATTACTCGTACTATTTATTACAACTCATGACTCCTCTTCTTATTCATGTTACATACACATTTCTGGTAATAGTTAATATCCTTTGAAGCTAATTATATCCAACTCACCCTAAAACACTATATTGTTCCTCCCACCCCACCCGGGCCCCACAAGAATAATTACTTCACCGTTAACTACAAATTATGCTACATTAATTACCTCCTTTTACTAACCTAATCATGTAACCAATCCATGGGACTAAAACTGAAACATGTGATATGGATATATATATATATAATGTCCTTTACAAAATACAAAACAAAAGGGTCCATCTCATTGATGGAAACGAAATCCATTTTTGTTTGCATTAAGACATAGATATAATATTTTGATAGGCTCCCACGAATAGTATGGAAATTTAGAGTAGAAAGGCTTCTCTCTTTTCTTTTATTTTTATATCTTTTTCCCTCCTAAAAGTCCATAATTTTCGATATAATAATAAAATATAAATATAATATGAAAATAATAATTAAAATATTTGATATAAGTGTACAACAAGAAAACATAAGAAGAGTTAGATGGAGATAGCAGGTGGCCTGATTAGAAAGACGTTCGAGTAAGGGGACCCAACAATGAAAAATTGAAAGGTTGATACAGATAGCTTATTATGCTGACATGTGTCGGAGTTTAAAGCGGTATAACAAAATATAAATTAAAATCATTATATAAAAATGAAAATGTTATATAATAAAAATTAGTTCTCCCACACTCTACAAACAGCCAAGAAGATTCTATTGTAATATCTAAAACACAATGGAATCCTTTCAACGCTGGAATGGTCCATAGCCTCCCCCTCTCACATTACCACCGCCGAAACCCTTTCCAAAATACTAACATATCTTCTTTTTCTTCTTCTAGGAGATAAATAAATGATTGTAATAAACAATACAAAATATAGGCAACAAGGTTTCCAATAATAATATTATAGTTAAAACCAAGCTTTGAATATGCGAATTTCAAGGAGAGACAACTTAAAACACACAGCTAGCACATACAGGAAAAAGATAATAGATTGATGAGTGAGTGCTTGAGATAATTGAAACTTTAGGAGCTAGCTGGGGTGTATTATTTTATTTGATCTTTTTGTATCTCTGTTTCTTTTTCTTATTTGTAAAGTGAAGAAAAAGGAATAGAAAAGAAAAGAAAGAATCAAATCTGTATTGTATACGACAACGACAAGCTATAAGGTTCTGTCTTCTGTTTCTATTGCACTCTCTTTTGTCTGTTTCCCAAGAAACCAGGGGAGAGAGAGAGAGAGAAAGATTGAAGTCCTTCGAGCAAATAACCATTCAAGTATATTTGAATAATTATCTATTTATTTTTTGTTTTTAAATCTTTCAGTATTTGATGGTTACACTGAATTCGGACTAAATCTAAAAGTAAATCAAGTCGAACCCTAAACAAGAAAAAAAAAACTCCCAACCTATTTTCCCGTCCAGAAACTTTATATTATTGATATATTCATATGCACACCAGCATCTAATCTCTGAACTGCAGAACTTAAGGCATGTGCGAAGGCCAGTATGGACTTTGAAGTGTCAAAAAGAAAAGGAAAAAAAAAAAAAAAAAGGTAAACTATAAAAATAGTGTTTCAACTATTAGTGTATTTTATTTTGGTAATTCATGTTTAAAATTTTTTATTTTAGTCGCTAATGTTATCCAAATTTAATATTTTAATCACTCTTCCGTTAAATAACTAATGATAGCCTCTTATTTATTATTACAATAACAAATTTAGCCATTCAATATTTATAGATTCTAATAATTTAGTTCTAATTCTAAAATATTTAATAATTTAGCTCTCAACTTTATACATTCTGTCAATTCAGTCTTCTTAAAATCTCAAATTATAAAATTAAAAATCCTTTTAAAAATAAAAAATATTTAAAAATTTAATTTTTGATAAAAATACATACAAAATTATAAATAAATGAATATGCATTTTTCTTTTTATCTAACATGAAATGTATTTATTAAAACAATAATCTTATAAATAAAATATATTTTCTAAAAACCCTTAAACTATACCAAAACTAAATTCAAACTTTCCCTTTTCCTTTGAGTTTATTTTATAAATGATGAATTTTATTAAATATTTGGCTTTATTCCTTAATCCTTACCAAATTTGCTCAGGGTTGGGTACCTCCTCACCCACAACCACCGGCACCAATAACACTTTGAACACCTCAATTTCCACCTCTTCTATCATCACACCATAGAACTAGGATTTAGTTGTGGAGCTATCGGTATGACCTTCCATCTACCGGGTCTCCAAGACCTCGCCCTGCCTATATATCCCTAATCATGCCTACCCTCAAACACAACCTCAATCGCAACAAACCCGCTTTTGAGCAACATTTTAAAGACATCGATTCTCACATTTTTCAACCTTAGATTGTAGTTTTTGACCCAACTTGAACATGGTGGTCATTAAAGTCTAAAAAAAGGAAATTTTTAATCTACATAAGTTTTCTTCATAGTTTTTCCCTTAAATTATTTTATTTATGAAATTATTGTTTCAATAATTAATTTTTATGCTAGAAAATGAGAACAATATATATTCATTTATTTATAAATATTTATTTTATAAATTTGTATATATTTTTATAAAATCTTATGTATTTTATCTAAAAATAAATTTTTAAACAATTTTTTTATTTTATGAAGTTTTTACTTTTTAATTTTTAAGAATCAAGACTAAATTGATAGAATGTGTAGAGTTGAGGACTAAATTTGTTGATTTTTTTAAAATTTAGGCTCAATTGATAGAATTTGTATTTTGAGGGTGAAATTTATTATTATGCTAATAAAAAGAGGTTACCGTTAGTGATTTAATGGATGAATGATCAAAATATTAAATTTTGATAATGTTAGTGATTAAAATAGAATTTTTTAAATATAAGTGTAATAGGCCAATTTTGGCCTGGGCCAAATCCCAAAATAAACCAAAAAATAAATAAAACATAAAGTCCAAATTTTTAAAGACACCATTTACAACATCGCATAAACCCCAAACTAAACCTAATCCAATTACAAGCCCAAAATTAACCCTAGCCCACAACAAATCGTAAAAAAACAAGAAAAAACCCTAGCTAGGTGCGCCGCCACGCCAAGCAAGCCCCTCCCACGCACGCTGCACTCCAGCCCAAAGAAAGCCCTCCTCCGCACCTACAAAAAAGGACAAACAAATGACAAAGCAGAGAAATAACAAAAATAATAATGTATTTTATATTTTTCTGCTATAAAATCAAAGAAAACCTTTGTAATTTTTTTAGGTACACGTAAATATCAAAAATGTAATAGAAAGAGGTGATTTCCGTTCTTTTATTTATTTTGTTGTTTAAATATTTTTATTTTATCTCGTATACAAAACACAAGAGAAAGGGTAAAAATTTCTTACCTTTTCGATGATCGGAGTTTTTTTTTGGGAGCCGAAAGGTTAGCCCGGCTTTTCTTCGGATTCTTGAAGGTTTTTTGAGTGTTTTAGCGTCAAAAAGTTGTCTTGGAGGTTGAACGGCCGAAAAAGGCCCCATTTTGAGGCTCCGACCGCCGCATACGGCGGCCACCACGGCGAGGCGTGGCGGTCCGGTGATGGAGCCCAAGGCCGGATTCAGAGGGGGGGAAGAGAGAGTAGAGAGAATTTGAATTTTTTTTTTTAAAAAAATGCTGCTGAAATGAAAATTTTTTTTTTTTTTGTATTTATAACCCCCGAAACGACGTCTTTTAGGGCCTGTTTCAGTGGCCTCAAAATGGCGCCGTATAAGCCCATCCGCGCGCAACCGACCCGACCCGCTAGGGGATCCGCGTGTTTTTATTAAATGGGTTATTTGCGCAAATAGCCCTTCCGCATTTTTACTTTTTTTAATTCAGTTTTTTTTTTGAATTTGCCCCTGTAATTTTATTTCCGTTTCATTTTAGTCCCGCAGCAAACGACACCTTTTTGGGAAAGGGAATAATTTCCCCGATGACCCCTCCTTCTTTAAGCGCATTAATTTTTAGTCCTTTTTCGATATTGTCTTTTAATTTATTGCGATTTTAGCCCCCCTAATTTTATTCTGATTTCAACATAGTCCTCTGATTAACTTATTTTATTATTTGTTTATTATTTTGTCTAATTATTCTTCCTTTTTAGTTAATATTAGTTTTATTTCTATATCCATTATTTATCCTTTTTTATATCTAAATTTTAATACTTGTTTTATTAACTCATTTTTTATTTCTTTTACTTTTAAATCCTTAAATTTAGTCTCATATGTGTATGTTTAATTCACTTATTTATTATTATATTTTTGTATTATTATTATTATTATTATTATTATTATTATTATTACCGTTATTATTATTTTTATTATTATTCTTATTATTATTAACCTTTTAATTTGTTTTATTTAATACCTTATTCAAGTTACCTATCCTTTTATTTTAAACTTTTAGTTATTTATCTATTTTAAAACCTTTTTTAATATCCTATTTTTATTTTTTTTATATTCGATTTCTTTTGTATAAAGTTTTATTTTATTTTTTTAGTTTTTATTTTATATAGATTTCTAAATCATTTACTTCATGTTTTTTTTTATTCATTTTTTAAGATTTAGATTTTGTTATTTCGTCACTTTTATTATTATTTTCATGTTAGCCATAGCATTGTCATTGCACTATTGGTGTTATTAGCTATTTTATGTTATAGCACTTTCTTTTGATAGTTTGTATTAGCATTGAAGATTAGTATGTCGTGTAATTTTTCAAGTGTTCCTTTTAGTATTTGTATCTTTTAATTTATTGGTGTAATGATTTTATTCACAAACCATCGCTTTAAATAAAAATGCATTTCATTTTATTGCTACATTCTGGTTCAAAATGTTTTCACAATGAGGCAATGCTCGGAATTTGGGAACTTCGAGAAATCATACCCTAACTTACTGGGTTTCGATTTTTCTCGTCGAGTCTAAAGAACCAATTATCCTTTTTAAATCAAAGCATATAAGTTAAATAAAAGCTTATTCTCGGGAATTCAAAAATGTTGTGTCCTAACTCACTGGATGTGACATTTTGTTATCTCGAGGTAAGGATTTCTAAAAATAAAGGCAATATTCTGTATTTGGGAATTTTGAGAAATTGTGCCCTAACTTACTGGGTTCCGATTTTTCATTTGACCTAAATAATCGAATATCCTTCTTAAACTTAAATGCATGAGTTTTAAAAGTCAAAAGACAAGCTTAGTTTCGAGGATTTGAAATGTCGTATCCTAACTCACTGGGTGTGACATTTTACTTCTTCGAAATAAGAGGGTCTTAGCATCCAATTTAATTTATTCAAGTTTTCTTTTAAATAAAGAGGATTGTATTTTAAAATCTTTCCAAATTTTCGATATTAAGACGTTAATTAATCAATTAGGTACCAATTTTGGGCGTTACGAGGGTGCTAGTCCTTCCTCGTGTGTAACCGACTCCCGAACCCATTTTCTCAAATTTTGTAGGCTAAAATCATTGTTTTAATAAATCAAAATGTTTTAATGATCAATCTCAAGGTGATCCGATCACACCGTGAAAAAAAGATTGGTGGCGACTCCATTTTTGTTTTTAAAGTCGACCCTATTTTTTTCAAAAAAATGGTTTCGACAGCTTGGCGACTCCACTGGGGAAGATAAGAGAGTCAAGCCAGTAAAATTGATTATTTTCTGCCTTGTTGTCGTAAAAATTGAAAATCTGATTTGAAAAATTACGATCCTTTATTGCATTTGTTTGTGCTATTTCATATGATTGTTGTGGTTGAGTCTCGTAGAATATTTTCATATCATATTGCATAAGGATCGTTTGGTCTTACCTCTTTTAAGTGGGAGTGAGAAGCTACTCCTTCGTGATGTTTTCACCTCCGTGCATGATAGTGGATTGCTTTCGGATACATCCGCATCTATGTCTTCGTGAGATTTTCATCTCGCAAAGCCATACGGAAATGTATTCCCCGAATCGAACTCGGTCCGTATGAGCCTATAATGGGTGAGGATCGAGGAATCGGCTGGTTTGGGTACCTCAACTTTAGAACCAAACCGCATGTAGAAGACCCTAGAGCCCACCCTAGATAGCAATGCGCCAAACCCTAGCGGTTACCCGTGATAGGTGCTTGATTCTCTTTCATTTGCTTTGAGTTTTGTTTTTTGTATATTGTGCTAACTTATTGTGTTTTTACTATGTTTGCATGTCATTTCTTATTTAAAAGAGTGTCGATTCACGTTCGATTACTAAATTAGAGAGCTTGTCATGGAGAACGAATTTCTTGATAAAGTGAAAGATAACGCGGCTGTCCGTATGTGGTCAGAGAAAACGTAATTAGAGAAAGGGGATAGTCTAGCCAAGGGGTACACGTCGTAATTATGGGACTACACCCGTGTGACGTGTGACGCAAAATAACTTTCAGAATTAAAAGAGATATGGGATCAGTGGAATGATGAGACCAAGTAGTTGCTCTACTATAATTATGGGGATTTGCCGTATCTACTCAACATTAAGGTAGACGAGCATTTTTTTGGGGCCTCGCTCAGTATTGAAACCTTGCATACAGTTGCTTTACCTTTGGGAGGGTAGATTTAGTGCCCACTTTGGAAGAATATACAGCCCTACTACGTTGTCCAAAGGTTCAAGTCGATAAAGCTTATTCTAGAGCCGCTTATGTCCCGACCTTTTGGAAGAAATTGATGAACATTACAGAATGAGCTTAACAATGGATTACTGTGTAGGATCAAGCAAAAAGGTGAGTGTAAGTGCATCCTATAGAAGAATTTGAGAGATTTGATTCTAGCGCATCCCGATACAAAAAGAGAGTCGATGTGTTTGCTTTGAGCATCTACTTGACTAATGATCTTCCCTAGGCATTAGGGTATGTAGATGAGGCGGTCTCTGATCTCTTTGATCGACTTGATAAAGGGGTCACACTGCTCCTGCAATCTTGGCCAAGACATTTAGATCTTTGAATGCATGTAGGAGGGCCGGTGAGGGCAGATTTATAGGGTGCGCACAGTTGTTGTTAGCTTGGTTCCACAGTCATTTCTGGAAGGTGGATAAGGTTTCTTATCAGGTTTTCTCTGAGAATTACTCCCCATTAAAGGAGATAGTGGCCATGCCAAGAAGAGAGGACATATCAGAGGAAAATTGGATAGCGCTCCTCCAAAATCTCCAGGAAGAAGACGTCGAATGGAGAGCTCCTTGGTTGATTCCCGACAAAATTCTTTATCGATGTGAGAGTTTTGACTGGGTCCCTTTGCTTTGGATTTGGGGAGTCGTTGGTTATACTCCTTTGCTCGTATTGAGGCAATACAGATCAAGACAGTTCATATCGGCAACGCATGGGCTAGCTCAATGTGAGTTTTTGTACAGGGGAGATAACTGTAAGAAAAGGGTAAATGAGATTTCTAACGCTTGGAATCAGACTTGTCGAATGAAAAGGCTGGTCATAGGTTCAATGACGACTCCCGAGTACAGTGGATGGTGGAGTAAAAGAATTAATGATAATATTCCCGGGCCGAATTTAGAAGGCGTTTGACTGATGGAAGAGTACTTACAAGTGATCCCGTCAGAACTAGAAATCATAAAGCAAGACTTTGAGAGGAGGAATTTGGAACTTGAAAAGAAGATAGAACAGTTAGAGGAAGAAAAGATGCATTTAAGGTTAGATGCTGATGTTCAAAAGCTAGAGGCCGAGATATTAAGGAAAGGAAAGAATAAAGCCGAGGAAGACTTGGATAGTTTGAAGACGGATTGCAAGAAATTGAGTCTATCTATGAGAACCGCCGAATTGGGAAAAATGTTGGAGCAATGGCGACAAGAGATCCAAGAAGAAAGAACCAAAGCCAATTGGTGGGAGAGAAAATTCCTGTGAGGCTGTGCACGTAAAGAGGCCCTAGAAAAGAGTTTGTTAGAAACCCAAAATAGCAAAAGAGAATTAAAGGCTAGAGTGGTAGAACTTGAAAAATTACTTCATCAGTATAGAAATCGTAATTCTACGGTTGAGTTGAGGGCAAGTTTGAACAAGATTGAACAAAAGAAAGGAAAGATAGAAGAACTAGAGTCCTGATTAAAAACTTTGAGCTCCGGGTAGAGCTTCTTGAGGTAAGTGAGGAGCGTTGGAAGGAATAGCTTCACCATTCTCAAAATCAAGTTAGGAATAGAGATTAAATTATGGGCGAGGCCGTGGCTCAGATTCGGGAGGTAGCCGATCATTTACAAACCTTGGCAATTCAAGCTGACATGCTAAGCGTGAAGTATGAGCTAGAATAGGATCGAGGTTAAGAGTTAGCTTCGTTGCTTAGGAGGGTTAAAACTTTGAGCATTAGGGAAAAGCCATATTTGTAATCTGTTTTATGTAAAGAATTTTGTTTTCTAGTAAAGTTTTCTAAATGAAATTGAATCAGAATCGACGCCTTTTTGCATTCATTTCATGCATTCGCATTACATCACATCATGTGCATTAAATTTAATGAAAAAACCCTAATTGGTTAAAATCATTTCAGAGTTAATATGGAAACCAACAAAAACTTACCAACCAAACATCATTACAGTACCCGAGCAAAGACAAAAAACATGGATCAAAGAATGGAAAGACTTGAACAACTCTAAAAAGATATGCAAGATCAACTACAATTGCAAATGCAAGAGCAACTGGCTAAAATCCAGCAAGACATGATGGACCGAATGTTGGAGTCCCAAAGAAATATGAAGACTCAGTTGTCTAAAATGTTGACTGGAGGAATAGATAAAGGAAAGGGCCCCATGGTTAATGCTGGAGAAGATAATGAGGAACCTCTCTATCCTCCAGGTTTTACTCCAACAAATGCACAGACACAACCTCGAGGTGTACTCAAGAACATCCGTCACGATTAGGCCTCAACAATTTCGTGGATGGTGTTTTGCATCGACGAATTTTCAAGCCGGATCAGTTCTAACCTGTGGATAACCCAACTAATCCTCGTTATCCCCGACCTTGATGAAGTGGCGTAAAAGGAAAGGGCAATGATAGAATTGGCAAAGCAGCTTAGAGGACCGATGTAAATGGTCGGAGGAAAATTTCAAGGTAATGGAAAACGATGATAGTCAAAGCATGGAATCGATGCTAAGGATCCGAAGTTTGGTCCCGCATCTAATGCTTCCTACAAGTTCAAAATGTCGAATTTGAAAAGTACAATGGGACTAGTTTCCCAAACTCACATCACTATGTTTTGCAGACGGATGACCGGGCATGTTAACAACGATCAACTACTAATACATTATTTCCAAGATAAATTGGTGGGAGCAAAGATTCAAATGGTACAACCAATTGAGCCGCATTTAGGATTGGTTCCTAGAGGGACTTAGCAGAAGCATTCATGAAACAGTATAGTCATGTGACAGATATGACTCCTGATAGAATTACTTTACAAAACATGGAGAAGAAATCGAGTGAGAGTTTCAGGCAATATGCACAGAGATGGAAGGAAATTGTCATACAAGTTCAGCCGCCTCTCCTAGAAAAAGAAACTACGATGCTCTTTATCAACACCCTAAAAGCCTCGTTCATCACTCATGTGATAGGAAGCGCTACAAAAAGTTTTTCAGATATAGTGATGACTGGTGAAATGATCGAGAATGCGATAAGAAGTGGAACGATAGATGCAGGAGAAAGTAACAAAAGGTCAACCTCGAGGAAAAAGGAAAATGAGGTGAACAACACAAGTACATATAACAAGGGTTACTCAAAATCGACATCAGAATCAGCCAAAAACGGTGGCTACTGGTCAATAGGGTTTATCAAGGCAAGAATCCAGCACAAAGCAAAACACTTAGAAGCTCTAATTTACGCCAATCCCAATGACATATAGAGAGTTGTATCAAAGTTTATTTGACGCATATGTGGTATCCCCTTTTTACCTAAAACCATTATAGCCTCCATACCTCAAATGGTACGATGCAAACGCTCAATGTGACTACCATGCAGGAATTCCGAGGCATTTAATAGAAAACTGCACTACCTTTAAGAAAGTAGTTGAAAGATTTATTAAAATGGGCATTGTGAAATTTGATGATGCACCTAGTGCCGAAAATCCGCTACCCAATCATACTGATAATAGGGTAAATGCGATAGATGGAAATGTGGGGAGAAGAATCAAGACAAATATTATAGAAGTAAAAATTCCTTTAAGATGGGTCTGGATGGAGATGGTAAAAAGGGGGTTAAGCATATCGGATCCCGAAGGAAGTTGTGGAAACATGAGGAACTACTGTGAGTTCCATCATGAAGAGGGGCATGAGATCTAAGAATGCGTAGAATTCAGAGCCTTGGTGCAAGGTCTGATGGACAATAAAAAGATAGAGTTCTGTAAAGAAGTTAAAGAAGAAGGAAGCATATATGCGTCAGAATCAACAATGAAGGTCCCAAAAGTCAATCATCCTATAGTCATCATTTCGCGACTTAAAAGTAACGAAGCTGGAGTACAGATGACACCAAATATCATAATTCAAAAACTGACGGTCTTCTCTTATTAGGATAACAAAAGGGTCCCCTAGAATTATTATTGTAACGTGACAATCCTGGGAAAGGAGGACTCAACCAGCGCTTCAAAAGAGGATCAAGATGTAGGTTCTCATAGGCGTAGTGGAAGGCGTTATGATTTGATAAATGCCCGAGCAGAACCCGTAAAAGGAAAGACCCTAACGGTGGAGCAAAAGAAGGAAAAAGTAGTCAGACCTGAGCCGCCTGTTAGTGAGTCAGTAAAAGAGGAGGAAGTTAAGGAATTCCTGAAGTTTTTGAAGCACAGAGAGTATAGTGTTGTGGAACAGTTACATAAACAACTAGCTCAGATATCTCTGATTTTAGCTTTACTCTTGAGTTCAGAGGTACATTGAAGTGCATTGATGAAAGTGCTGAACGAGACGTACGTGGCCAATGATATCTCTGTCAATAAACTGGATCGGCTGGTTAATAACATAAGTGCCGATAACTTCATCTTCTTCAACGATGATGAAATACCACCACGGGTATGGGATCCACTAAAGCTCGCACATTACTACCAGATGCAAAGGGTACACATTACTAGGGTTCTGATCGACAATGGATCGACACTGAACGTATTGCCCCTATCCACACTTAATAGGTTACCCGTGGATAGCTCACACATGAAGGTATGCCGTAATATAGTGAGGGCGTTTGATGGCACAAAAAGGAGGGTCATGGGAAGAATCAAATACCTCTGATTGGCCCAACTACCTATGAGGTGGACTTCCTAGTAATGGATATCAAGCCCTCCTACAATTGCTTATTGGGAAGACCTTGGATACATTCTCGGCAGGGGCAAAGGCCTTCGCCACTACATTAGAATTTAAAACTAGTATCGTAAGGTCGGCTAGTGACAATAAATATCAAGAAGATATTATCGCGGTCAGAACTAGTGATGCTACCGCATTTGGAGACAAATGATGAGGCAATTGAATGTTCTTTCCGTCTTTTGGAGTTTGTGAATGCAACATTCATTACCGAGGAATAGGATTCCAAGGCAAAAATATCCAAGGCTACTGTGATGGGATTACAAATGATGGTAGGAAAGGGAGCTTTACCGAAAGGGACTAGGAGACATCTTCAGGGAAGAGTTGAGGCTCCAATACCAAGGACAAGCATGATCGCTTGGCTTAGGTACAAGCCGACATGTAGACAAAGAAGGAAGGAACTGGAAAAGAGGCAAGAAAGAAGAAGGGCACGCGTGGAGTGGGGAAGAAATCAAATGAGAACCAATGATATTCCCACATATCCAAAACTTTCAGACGAGAGGATTATTCATCCCGAGTTAAGGGGGCCAAGGAAAGAAAGTGTTGAAGAAATGTTGGGAAATGCTCACATCAATGCCATATATGAAGAAACAATCAAGGAGGGACCTTGTCGATATCCGCCCTTATGAACTCCGGGAGTGTTCTCGAACAATTGACCACAGAAGAAATTCTTGTAGTTTTTAGAGCTTACTCAGAGTAATGTTCAAAACACACTTGTTGCTTTAAGCCTAGAAGCAATAAGAATTCCTTTGTGAAATAGGCTTATGTCCAAACATCATTATGAAATACATATTTGATATCATTTTGAGTAAATATTCTTTCATTCTTTTAGATTCTTTCATTTTTTCTATACAAGTAATTATGTTAGATTCTTTCATACCTTGGACTTTTTTCCAAATCATTCTTTCATAATCATACCATACAAATATTATTCTTAAATTCATTTGTTCTTTTTATATTCCTTTGTACCTACAATAGGTTTTCGGATATCAACGGCATGAGTAACGCTGCTAAGGAATCAGAACCTCCTTTTGATCAAGACATGTGTTTAGAGGGATCCTAGAACTTTGAAGATGACATAGACTGTGGCTTATCTCTGGACTTGTTAAGAATGGTAGAACAAGAGGAAAAACAAATTCTACCTCATAAAGAGACAAGAAAGGTTGTGAACTTGGAGGAAGGAAAGGTAGTGAAAATTGGAACGTGCATAATCAAGAAACGGCTTAGACCTCGAGAGTTACTTCAAGAATTCAAAGATGTCTTCGCGTGGTCATACCAAGATATGCCCGGCTAAGCATCGACATTGTTGTACATCGCTCCCATAAAAGAGGATTGTAGGCCTGTTCAACAGGAAGCTCTCGAGAATGAGGCCCGACATTGTGCTAAAAATAAAAGAGAAAGTCAAAAGCGCTGATGCCTGATTCTTGCAGGAGGTCAAATACTCTGTAATGAGTACCCAACATTGTGCATGTCCCTACTAAAGATGGGAAGGTACGAATGTGTGTAGATTATAGAAACTTAAATAAGGCCAATTTCAAAGATAATTTCCTTACCTTACATTGATACTCTAGTAGAAAATACGGTGTGTTATTCGCTATTTTCCTTCATGGATGGCTTCTGATACAATCGATAAAAATGCATCCTCAAGACATGGAAAAGACTACCTTCATAACCTTGTGTGGTACATTTTGTTATAAGGTGATGCCATTTGGGCTGAAATACAGTGAGCGACATATCAAAGGGCCATGGTGACCTTGTTCCATGATATGACGATAAAGAAATCGACGCTTATGTCGATGATATGATTGCAAAGTCCCGAACAGAGATGGAACATATCCAAGTTTTGAGGAAGTTATTCTTGAGATCGAGGAAATTTCAATTAAAGCTTAATCCAACAAAATGTACTTTGGAGCTAGATCGAAAATTGTTGGGCTTCAGAGTCACGAGAGGGGAATTGAGATTGACTTAGACAAGGTCCAAAGCTATACAAGAATTACCTCCATCGCGCACTCAAAAAGAAGTTCGAGGTTTCCTTAGAAGGCTAAATTACATTGCTCGTTCATTTCACAATTAATCGAGAAATGTGATCCCATATTTCGCCTTCTTAAGAAGCACAATCCAAAGTGGTGGGGATGATGAATGCTAGAAAGCTTTTGATAAGGTTAAACAAAGATTTGTCAGTCCTCTAGTATTGTCACCTCCATGCCCAGATAGGCTATAACATCAGATTTGATGCTGTTTAATAATTCTATGGGATGTGTGCCGGGTCAACACGATGATTCGGGAAGAAGAGAAAAGGCGATATACTACTCTCAAGAAGAAATTCACCGAGTGTGAAATGAGATATTCGCCAATTGAGAAATTGTGTTGTGCCTTAATTTGGACAACTCTGAGGTTGAGGCAATACATGTCGCACATACACGACATGGCTAATCTCAAGTTGGACCTCTAAAATATATGATGGAGTCAACCGCTTTGAATGGAAGGATGGCTAGATGGCAAATTCAGCTCTCCAATTCGACATAGTTTATGTGAGCCAAAAGCCGTGGAAAGGAAGCATAGTAGCAGATTTTCTGGCCAGCAAAGCTCTAGAAGATTATGAGCCTCTGAACTTTGACTTCCCCAATGAAGAACTAATGTATGTGGCAGCTACTGAAGAAGACGCTACAAAAGATCACCTTTAGAAATTTAACTTCGATGGAGCATCAAATGCTTTAGGTAATGGAATTGGGGCAGTCTTGGTATCCCCAAATGGAGATCATTATCCATTCACATGCAAATTGGATTTTGATTGTACAAATAATATTGCAGAGTATGAAGCATGTATCATGGGACTCCGTGCATCCATAGAACGTAAAATTAGAACGCTGGAAGTATATGGAGATTCTGCACTAGTGATCTACCAACTGAAAGGTGAATGGGAAACAAGAGACCCCAAATTGATCAATTATCGAAGGATAGTTCTGGGGTTAATTGGGGAGTTTGATGATATTACTTTCAATTATCTCCCGCGAGACGAAAACTAGATGGCAGATGCTTTGGCTACTTTGGCTTCCATGATCAAAGTGAGCAAACAAAAGGATTTAAAACCCATTCAAATGAGTATTTACGAGGCCCTAGCTCATTGTTACAACGTGGAGGAAGAAGAAAGAGATGATCACCCCTGGTACCACGATATATTACGATACGTGAGAAATCGTGGAATACCCCGATCGTGCAACCGAGAATGATAAAAGGACGCTGAGAAGACTAGCTCGTGACTATGTCTTAGACGGAAAAACTCGTATAAAAGAAGAAAGGATCAGTACTATTGAGATGTGGACGTTATTGAAGCTAAGAAAATTCGGAAGAAGTCCACGAGGGTGTTTGTGGAACACATGCTAATGGTTTCACAATGGCTAGACAAATTATGAGATTCAGGTACTATTAGTCTACCATGGAGGGAGACTGCATCAATTATGCTAAGAGATGTCGCAAATGCCAAATTTATGGAGACAAAATTCATGTACCTCATTCGCCTTTGCATGTTATGACTTCCGCATGTCCTTTCTCTATGTGGGGCATGGATGTCATCGGGCCGGTCTCACCAAAAGCTTCAAATGGGCATCGATTCATCTTTGTAGTCATCGACTATTTCACCAAGTGGGTAGAGGTTGCTTCACATGCCGTTGTTACTAAGCTCTGGCAAATGCCAGATTCTTAAAAAGGAAATCATATGTCGATATGGAATGCCCGAGAGGATCACATCCGACAATGCATTAAACTTGAACAACAACACGATAACGGAGGTCTACAAATAATTCAAAATCGTACACCATAATTCATCACCAGACGCCCAAAATTGAATGGTGCAAAGGAAGAAGCCAATAAAACATTAAGAAGATATAGGGAAAATGATCAAACTTATAAAGATTGGCACGAGAAGTTACCATTTGCTCTCTATGCTTATCGAACGCTCATCGTAACTTCCACCGGCAAACCTTTCTCATTGTTTATGGAATGGAGGCGCTTTATCCATTGAAATATAGATACCTTCCATTCGAGTTTTATCATAGCTAAAGTTAGATGAAGTATCGGATCCGGGCCTCGATATGATCGCTTGAACTTGATTGAGGAAAAGAGGCTAAGGGCTATTCGTCAGTGGTCGATGTACCAAAAACGAATGATGCGAGCTTATGAAAAAAAGGTTCGCCCAAGAGAATTTCACGAGGGGGACCTGGTATTGAAAAAGATCCTCCCCATACAAAAGGATTTCAGAGGGAAATGGATGCCAAATTGGGAAGGACCTTATGTGGTAAAAAAGACTTTCTCCAGAGGAGCACTGATTTTGACCGAAATGGATGGAAAAAACTTGCCCAGTCCTGTAAATTTGGATTCAGTCAAGAAGTACTATACTTAAAGAAGAAAAGAGGCCAAAGTGAAAACCCGCAAAGGGCGCTTTGAGACCTTCTTTTTAAAAAAAATAGAGAGGCCAAGGTTAAAACCCGCAAAGGGCGCCTTGAGACCAAAGGAGTTTTGAGTCGAAAACCCGAAAAGGGCGGCTCAAATTGTGATCAAAGATAGGGCATACGGTGATCTCACTATACCAGAATTAACGAAGAGAGGGTATGAAACATTTTGGGGCATCGACAAAGTACTCTAGATCTCCTAAACACATATTGAGCTTAAAATGGTCTTTAGAAAGTTCGTACAGAGAAGCTCAGGCTGCGATATCTGGGGCACCTATTTTTTCCCCTCTCTGTTTTGTATTCCAGCAATGTTTGCTTTCTTTAATTAACCCATTCCTTTTTGATTTTATTCCTGATAAATATCAATTTTGTCCATCATTATGATCATTTTCAAGCATTTTGCATTGAAGTAACAATTAATGGACTAATAATACTTTCAAAAAAGGAGTTTTACATATTACTCGAAACTTCTAAATAGTACAAGAACCAAAACAGACTATTATTTAGAACTCACCAAGCCTAAGGGTTGGAAATATTTGAGAAAGAAGAATCTAAATCGTGACTATTTTTTCGAATTTTCTCACAAAAATATCTGGCTAAACAAGAAGACAATATATTATGCCAGTGATACAACCTTGAAGAACAATGAGCAATGACAACCCAGACATTAAGAAAGGGATCATTCTCATGACATTCTGCATTCATGCAAATATCATCCATAACACATCTAGTTAGGAGCATTCGATTCATTCTGATCATTGCATCCTAATCACTATGCATAAGCATAGATCCATAAATTCGATTCTACAGGTTATGTCCCCCAGAGGACGGTGTAGCAAGATCGGTGAATCCACAAGTCTGTAAGAGTATGCCCAAAGATCAATCATGAGATGGTTGTAATAACATGCTTGATTTACCATGTTTATTAATATAAAGCGTTGTCATTATTATTTCAGTTTTTTTTTCTTGTGTGTACAAATAAACTGTTTTATAATAATGTCTTGAGAATAATATGATTATTCTTAAAAGATCCTTAGTCAAGTATTATTGTTGACTAGACAACAATAATGCATTAAGACTAACATGGAGTTGATTGATGATAAAGAGTTGTCATTGATATGTAGTGTCAAAATCAACGCATGAATATGTGTGTTAGAGAACAACATATTGACCGAATTCGCTATGAGTATGTTTCTTGGATTATTATGTAATTGTCACAACATTACTCATAGTGATTAATATGTATATGATCCTCGACTTGAGATCATCATTATCCCAACATCGTGAGTTGTATATTTTGATATACCAAACGATAATCGTGAATCGGGTTGTTCTATAAAGGTCGATATTGGATATACCACAATCTATGTAGAGGGATATGGTTGATCAATATAGATAAGTCCCTCCTACATAATGGGAGTAATATCTTAGGCCACTTGATTGAGTGAGACTAGAAATGCATGGCCATGATCAAATAAGTTGATATGAGATGTCATACTAATTTGTATATCATAGTCTACTCAAGATATCAAGAAACATGGGATGGACTATGCAAGTGTGACTATTCCATGACTTGTGTCCATTCCAGAGATAAAGGACTTAAGGATTAATGCATGAAAGGTTAATCACAAAAGGTTATGTCGAATCATGACTTCTTGTAACTTAGGTAGCAATGATGCATTGCTAGATGCCACTCATTGTTTGTAACATTAGAATCGTTTCTAGTATTATCGCTTAACGCTACAAGAACCTGGTGGTCACACCCTATGGTTGAAATGAACTAATAAAACATAGTTGGTATTGTGTTTGGTTGTCACATGAATTAAATTAATTAAAGAATTAATTTAATTGGGCAATCAAATATTGAACATATTATATGTACAAGGATGTTGAATACATAATGAGAAACATAGTTCTATTAATATATGAATTTGGTTCAGATATAAATTTAAATAAATATAGTTTATCAAATCCTTGTTATAATTAATGTAATTATAATTTTTTGCTAAAACATTATTATATTTTTTGTTTTTATGATTCATTATATATATACCAATTATAAAAGGTAATAGGTAATACAGAGCTTTGAAGAAACCCTAAAGATTGATTGTGAGGTCTAGCAAATGGCTACAAAGAAAACTCCAAAACAGCTTTTGGAGATTTCTTCCGCTCATCACAAACCGGGTGGATTACGAGAGGCCAAATCGGAAAAGGTTGCGCTTGGTTCGACAAAGAGATCATAATTTTGCTGCCGAGGCGCCGCTGTCTACTCGATTGAAATTTCGATAATTTTGAAACCATTATTTCACCCCGATTCGCTCTCACACATGGATTCATGGTTTGGATCGCTGTAATTATTTTTATTTTGTCGCGCCATGGGGGTACCGCAGATTCCAACAAAGTCCTATACCTGGTTGCAAGAGGTCGATCAAATCTACTCGAGAATCTCATCTCCCCAAGTTGCAAGTGGAGCAGATTGAAGCCATTAACCAAATCCCCCGGTTGCAAAGGAGCAAGTTGAAGATAGCTAATCTTATTCCCCGGTTGCAAAGGGGAACAGATTAAAGCTACGAAAGTTACAAGTCCTATACCAAATTGCAGCAGTCTGGATCAAATCTATCATGGTGAATCTTATTTCCCTAAAGTTGCAAAGTGGAGCAGATTGAAGCCACAAATCTCATGCCCCTAAAGTTGCAAAGTGGAGTAGATCAAGATAGCAAATCTTATCTCCCGGTTGCAAAGTGGAACAGATTGAAGCCACAAATCTTATGCCCTGGTTGCAAAGGAGCATACTAAAGATAGCAAATCTTATCTCCCCAAGTTCTAGTGGAACAAAGTTGAAGCTACAAGTCTAATCTCCTCAAGTGGATCAAACACTAATTCCTATGCCCTCAAGATGCAAAGTGGGATGGAATGAAGCTACTCAAGAAGAAAGGCACCAAAAAAGTCAAAATCTCGGCAGATCGGGCAAAATTGGGTCTTTAAAGTCTTTTGCTTGCTCCCATTACACGCACAACGAGCAAAGAGGGGCAAATTGTAATAGGCCAATTTTGGCTCTGGGCCGATCCCAAAATAAACCAAAAATAAATAAAACATAAAGTCCAATTTTTTAAAGATACCATTTACAACATCGATTTGCCCAAACTAAACCTAACCCAATTACAAGCCCAAAATTAACCCTAGCCCACAACAAATAAAAAAAGCAAGAAAAACCCTAGCTAGGCGCCGCCACGCCACATCGCTAGCCCCTCCCACGCACGCCGCACTGCAGCCCAAGCAAGTGTCCTCCTTCGACCTACAAAAAGGACAAACAAACGACAAGAGAGAAATAATAAAAATAATAATGTATTTTATATTTTTCGCTATAAAATCGAAAAGAAAACCTTTGTAATTTTTTTAGGGACTCTAAATATCAAAAACATAATAGAAAGAGGTGATTTCCGCTTCTTTATTTATTTTGTCGTTTAAATATTTTTATTTTATTCTCGTATACAAAACACAAGAGAAAGAGTAAAAAGTTCTTACCTTTTTCGATGATCTGAGTTTTTTTTGGGAGCCAAAGGTTAGCCCGGCTTTTCTTCTGATTCTTGAAGGGTTTTTGAGTGTTTTAGCGCCAAAAAGTTGTCTTGGAGGTTGAACGGCTAAAAATGCCCCTTTTTGAGGCTCCGATCACAAAGATACTTGCCGGCACCACTACACGAGGCGCGCAGGGCCCCCGTGATGGAGCCCAAGGCCGATTCTGAGGGGGAAGAGAGAGTAGAGAGAGTTTGAATTTTTTTTTAAAATGTCAATAAATGAAAATTTTCGCTTTTTTTTTGTATTTATAACCCCGAAACGGCGCTGCTAGGGTTCTGCTCAGCTGGCCTCAAACGGCACCGTATAAGGCCATCCGCACTCAACCGACCCGACCTCGCTAGGGGATCCGCAGAGTTTTATTAAATGGGCTATTTGCATGCAAATAGCCCTTCCGCATTTTTACTTTTTTAATTCATTTTTTTATTTTTGAATTTGCCCTTGTAATTTTATTTCCGTTTCATTTTAGTCCCGCAAAGAAACGGCGCTGCTTTTGGGAAAGGGAATAATTTCCGATGACCCTCCTTCTTTAAGCGCATTAATTTTTAGTCCTTTTCGATATTGTCTTTTAATTTATTAAGTATTTTAGCCCCTAATTTTATTCTCGATTTCAACATAGTCCTCTGATTAACTTATTTTATTATTATTTTATTATTTTGTCTAATTATTCTTCCTTTTAGTTAATATTAGTTTTATTTCTATATCCATTATTTATCCTTTTTATATCTAAATTTTAATACTTGTTTTATTAACTTATTTTTTATTTCTAATACTTTTAAATCCTTAAATTTAGTCTCATATGTGTATGTTTTATTCACTTATTTATTATTATATTTTTGTATTATTATTATTATTATTATTATTATTATTATTATTATTATTATTATTATTATTATTATTATTATTATTATTATTATTATTAACCTTTAATTTGTTTTATTTAATACCTTATTCAAGTTACATATCCTTTTATTTTAAACTTTTAGTTATTTATCTATTTTAAAACCTTTTTTAATATCCTGTTTTTATTTTTTTATATTCAATTTCTTTTGTATTTCTTAGTTTTTATTTTATATAGATTTCTAAATCATTTACTTAATTTTTTTTATTATTCATTTTTTAAGATTTAGATTTTGTTATTTCGTCACTTTTATTATTATTTTCATGTTAGCCACAACATTGTCATTGCAATCGCTGGTGTTATTAACTATTTTATGTTATAACACTTTCTTTTGATCGCTTGTATTAGCATTGAAGATTAGTATGTCGCTTAATTTTCTCAAGTGTTCCTTTTAGTATTTGTATCTTGTAATTTATTAGTGTAATGATTTTATTCACAAACCATCGCTTTAAATAAAAATGCATTTAATTTTATTGCTACATTCTGGTTCAAAATGTTTTCACAATGAGGCAATGCTCAGAATTTGGGAACTTCGAGAAATCATACCTTAACTTACTGGGTTTCGATTTTTCTCGTCGAGTCTAAAGAACCAATTATCCTTTTTAAATCAAAGCATATAAGTTAAATAAAAGTTTATTCTCGAGAATTCAAAAATGTTGTGTCCTAACTCACTGGATGTGACATTTTGTTATCTCGAAGTAAGGATTTTTAAAAATAAAAGTAATATTCTGTATTTGGGAATTTTGAGAAATTGTGCCCTAACTTACTGGGTTCCGATTTTTCATTTGACCCAAATAACCGAATATCCTTCTTAAACTTAAATGCATGAGTTTTAAAAGTCAAAAGACAAGCTTAGTTTCGAGGATTTGAAATGTCGATCCTAACTCATCTGGCGTGACATTTTACTTCTTCAAATAAGAGGGTCTTAGCATCCAATTTAATTTATTCAAGCTTTCTTTTAAATAAAGAGGATCGATTTTTAAAATCTTTCCAAATTTTCGACATTAAGACGTTAATTAATCAATTAGGTACCAATTTTGGGCGCATTTAGGGTGCTAATCCTTCCTCGTATGTGAACTCGACTCAACCCGCTTTCTCGAATTTTGTAGGCTAAAATCATTGTTTTAATAAATCAAAATATTTTAATGATCAATCTCAAGGTGATCCGATCACACACTAAAAAAAGATTGATGACTTACTCCATTTTTGTTTTTAAAGTCGACTGCTTTTTTTTTCAAAAATGATTTGGACAATAAGTATCAAAGGTAAATACACTAATAATTTAGTGATTATTTTTATAATTTATCCGAGAAAAAAAGAAAAAAAAAGAAGAAGAAGAATGAAATGCAGGCTATAAAGGGGGAGTCACGAGAGAATATGGGATCCCTTCCCACGAGGAAATGGCTGAGTGATATAAATGGAGGAGATTAAGATCGGTAGGTTTGTCCTTAGATTTCATTTTGGTGATTAACATCTATCTCATCTTCATCTGATCTGTCTGTCTGTCCCTTCTGGATCATCAGTATCAAACATTTCTTCCATTTTGCATCACTCCAAACACAAAGCTAATTTTGCTTGCCTCTAATAATGCATGCAAATATACATATATATGTGTGTTGTAGAAGGTGCTATTCTTTTTGCTTGAATTACCATTCTCTCTAACCATGGTTAATTACTTTTGAGGTTCTTTTGGGGTTGCATTTCAATACCAAAACATACCAATCGGAATGACTCGTTGGGTTTAGTTGATTTCTACCTTTGAGTTTGATGACTTCATAAATTCTATTACACCCAGCAATTAAGTTCACTTTTTTAGTAAACATGTTGACATTTTTCTACCATATTTACTGTGGAGTTTCAATAATCAACACTTGTACCACCCCGAAATTGGGGTTAGATGTATTAAAGTTTGCAAGTGAATTTTTAGTTATTGATAGATTTTTATGTTTTCTTTATATTTGAGAGACAGTGATGAACCTAGTGGTTCAGTGATTAAGTGTTCTGTTTACCTTTTAGTTTTGTGTTTGAATCTTAGTGTGACTTATTTTAATTTTGGATCCAAGTTTGAAGAAAGTGATGGGTTAAGTTTTGTAAATTTTAATTTTAAATTCTAATTTTAGAAAAAGGAATCTCAACTTTTCTCACGTGCCATTTTTTCATTTTCATATTTTGATTCAATATTCAGTTTCGATTCTTGTGACTACAACATTATCTTTTCCACCATTTGTTTTGTTTCCTTTGCTTTGATCTTCTTTTTGATTCCATCGTTGTTATGCTTTGAAGTTCTAGTAATTCCAAGCCGCCTTACATGCTCCGATATTCTTGTCCTTTGCCGTGTTTCAAGGTTTCGTTGTCCTCTTGATTTTGGTTTAGTCAGGTGTTGAATCGGGTCAGTAGAGTTAAGGCAAATCGATTGTTCGTTGTGGATAAGAATCGCATTTTAAGGCGTGTTTCTTAAATACTCGTAATTAGGGATGAATATTGTGGTTTAATTTTTGCAGTTATATATATATTTGAAATTGATTCGTTTTAAGTTGTGTGAGTATCTTTATTCCATTTTAACAATTGTATGTGTTATGATATTTTTTCCTAGTGCTATCTTGATAATTTTGGTGTTTTTAAAAGTTGGGATTTTAGTTCAATTTATTGTGAATCAAATGTAATGTCTGAAAGGTTATTTTAGATTATTTCCTTAAAATCATTGTTGATTAATTGAAACCACAATACCTTCAAATTTCAAAATCATCTTTTGTCTTTCTTTATAAAAATATTTGTAAAATGTCACTAGTAGAGTCACTGAGCAAGAGCAACAATTTGAGTTTATTAGCACTTCATTTTGTGTGCTCACTAAGCATTTAACTTGATAATTATCTATAAAGAGTGTGGTTGATAATTATGAAGGTGGAGATAAATAATATATTTTTGAGGTTATACATGTTTAATTCTATTTTAATCTTTTGAGAGAAAGGAGAAGTCTGAACTTGATTAAGTATGTATGTATACACAATATATACATGCATTCCTAGTCTTGTTATTGCTACCTGAATTGATATGGGTGGTTGGAGTATTAACTGTTGCGTGTGTAAATGAACAAACATTAAAATTTAGCTGACGAAATAAAAGGTAAATAGTATATATATACAATATATATGCGTGAGTCTGTAGGTGTTAAATATATATATGCGTGAGATTGAGTCATATATATATACGAGTATATGAGTGGGTTTATATATATATGAATCTTATTATATTGGAGTATTCGGGATATCGTTGTCGCTTGTTACAGACTTTGAGGGGCGTATTTTTGTTGGAGTGTTCTTTATATATATGTAATTGTAATATATGATTTTGCTAATCGCATAAGTTGTTTTAATGAAATGACTAGATGTGATTAATAGAAATTGTGCGTCTTATTAATTGAGAGTTTTTCATAATTGTATAAGAGTATGTGCGGAATACTAAAATTTGAGTATGAGTAAACTGATTCTCGCTTAATCTAATCTGCTTATCAAGATTTAGTATTGATTAAGGAAATAAAAAATAAGCTTGTCCGACTGTGATATCCGTAAGCTTGATTCTCGTGTGTATTTGCATTTTAGGTTGGGATTTGATTTTGGAAGTAAAGAAAGTTTGATTCAAGAAGCTTAAACCGCAAGTATTGTATTTCAACAATAAAAACCGCACTATATTAGCACCGATCGCTAATAATATCGAGGCAATGACCTCTTCGTGGTGTGAATTTGATGGATGGGTCCACCATAACTCAACATGGTGTATAGAGGTTGGAAAGGGTCTAGGTTACCCTTAATGGTGTGTGTAGGATATATGGAGATGGTGTGTAGAGGCTAGATAGGTTGGTATTGGGACGGATGCATGTGTGTGTGAAGTGCAAATGATCCGCTTGAGTAAATACTTCAAATACGATCGTCTGGTTATGAGATGATATCGCTTTTTGTGTATGTTTGAAAAATTTCATGTGAATATGATTCATTTTCTATTTAGTATTATAATTATGTGATATGCCAATTTGATATGATTTTCGTTAATGATTCAATTTGGTGATCTTATAAATATTTTAGTTAACTATTCGATTTCGTGTAATTACGTTGTTTAAGACTCACACTAGGCTTATGTAGCTCATCAATTAGTTTCTCCTTTTAGGTAACCCGAGAGTAGGTGTTCGACTCACTAATTGGAGGTCTCAAAATAAGCATCTTGGTTTGATTTAAATAAGCTTTCTTAAGTTTTGATAAACTCGATTTCATTTGAACTGTAAGAAAATTTTACGAGTTGTGGTATGAGTTTTGGTTTTTTTTTGCTTTTGAACAAAATTAGAGATTTTTTGCATGAACTTTGATTTTGAGATCATTAATTAAATAAACACTAAGTTTTAAGTGTTATTATTACGTAATTTCAAAATACAACAAAATAACGATTTTTCTTCTACTACAATGATGTTTTTGAAATTTTGAGTAATGTGATTGCTTAGTCTCGAATGGTTAGAAACCTGCTGGCCACTTTGGTGGCCAATGTGACCTCCTAATTCGATCAAACTTCTACGCCAAGTTTTGAGGTGTTACAATACTTGTTTATTATATGACCCATTTTTTTAAAATTTCATGGGTGTTAATATTGATGGAAATTAGCTTATCGTAAAAAAAATATTTATCTTGACTTGTATGGAGGATATCAATATTTAAAAATATATTTATAAAAAGAATAATATAAGTGGAGAATTAAGTAATGAGATAATGTCAAAAATAGTCCCTAACGCTTAATCGCTTGGTCACTTTAGCCCTTTATCTTTTTTTATCACTTTAACCCATAACATTTATTTTTTTGTCAAATTAATCTATTTTTAATGGACATGCCGACGTGGTCGTTAGTTGACTAACAAATTTACATTAACCATCGATGTGGCGATCTAAATATAATTAAATGCTAACATGGCACTATTTTTGTCTTATATGTCACGCCAAGAAATGATTTTAAAATTATTTTAAGGGTAAATTACACCAACAAATACCCAACTTTAGGATAATCGATAAAACAAATACCTAGGTTTCATTTCACCACTCAACTTTCGAGAAGTTACAAAACAGCCACTAATTAATCAGCTATCGCTAGAGTGTTAACTGAATTGCTCACGCGGCAAGTTAATCCAATTGATGTGGCAAGTTAACTTGCCACGCTGGTGAAGTGTACCCATTTTCCTCTTCTTCTTCTTCTTTTCTTCTTCTTCTTCTTCTTCACCAAAGTGATAGTACCTTCTTAAAAACCTTCATGGTTTTCTGGTGGAGTATATCGCTCCACGATATTTCACTCATTTGTGAGCACCTAGATTCCTCTCCCACCCTCTACCCACTATACGTATAACATATTCAAACAAACCAAATCAAGAGCAAATCGTGGCACTACTCCATGTTTACTCCCAAAATCTCTAAAAGGGGAAATACTAGTCCGGGAGCTTATGGATTGAGGTATTTACACTATGGCTTTGAGACTTAGTCCGGAGCCGAAAGTAGGGAACTTGGATCGATGTAAGTCAACATCGAAACAATTTTCATTGTTGATCATTGAAATTGTAGCCGGGTTTGGTCCGAATCGAACTACACCGCCCATAGCTCCGCCATGATGTCATGAAATGAATCTCGGTACTCAAAATCAATAAACGGATCCATGTCGTAGAAGAAAACTCTCGCTTTGACTTGGTTAGTTTCATGGTGAGTTTGGGATTGGGTAATGCCAAGAACTCGCTCTACATCTTCTTGTTGACAATTAGAACCAGATAGGATTAATCGCACAAGGAAGTCAAAGGAGAAGATTTGACGATGGAATCAGCAGAGTCAAAGAAAGGTCGACAGCACACGCCGTGGCGACGAGCCAAAGGATTAGCAGAGTGGATGTCTAATCGCAGCGACGCAGCGGGCAAAGCAGCAGCATGGGCCTTGCAAGTGATTTGTAGCCGGGCTTGCTCGCACACCTCACACATCCACACCTCTCGTGACTACAAGAAACAAGCTTGTCATTAGCAGAGTGGATCCCGAATCGCAGCTTGAGGCACATAAAAGCGAATCGTAACGACAGAAAATAGCTACCGCCGCCGATTTACATGTGTCGATGTCTTTGCCGCCATGCCCTAGAAGGCCCCGTAAGGCCCTTGACGTTGGTTGTATCAATTACCATCCTCACAAATCAAAACCAATAGATTTTTTTTTCTCTTCAGCTGCCCTCAAAGGACTAGTATTTCTTTTTAGAGATTTTGAGAGTAAACGTGGAGTAGTGCCACGCTTTTTCTTGATTTGGTTTGTTTGAATATGTTATCCTGATAAAGTGGGTAGAGGGGGGAGAGGGAATCTAGGTGCTCACAAATGAGTGAGAAATACGTGGAACGATATATACACCACCGTAAAACCATGAAGGTTTTTCGTAAGGTACTATCCTTTGGGTGAAGAAAAAAGAAGAAGAAAAAAAAAAGAAGAAGAAGAAGAGAAAAATGAAGTCGTTCACCAACGTGACAAGTTAACTTGCCACATCACCGGTTAACTTGCCACGCCAAGAATTCCGTTAACACCTTAACGGTGAATCGTTAATTAGTGACTGCTTTTGTAATTTTTCAAAGTTGAGTGACCAAATAAAACCTAAATGATCGCTTTTATCGCTTACTCCCAAAGTTAACCGTGTAATTTACCCTTATTTTAAAAGCATCTTCATCATCATCGCTTTCTTCAATCAACTGATTTTTCCTTCCATCCGATTTTTAAGGACAAAAATCAAACCTTATTCTCCATTGATTATTATCTCAAAAACCATTGAACCTAAAAGAATCAAAAAAGAACACATAATTTTAAAGATAAAAATGCCTTATTCTTCATTGATTCATATCTCAAAAACGATTTCATTTCAAACCAAAAATCAAACCTTGTAAGTCCCATTGAAGTAAAAACTCACTACATTTGTAAGCTTAAATTGTCTGTGGAAACAATGGTGGTGAAATTACCACCGTGGATTTAACCCAACTCGCAAACTCACTTCTCCGATTGGCTTTAATCCTAAAAACTCCCATCAAGCATTGTGAAAGCTTCGCCTTTGAATGGCCACGCACGGATCGTTGTAAACTACAAATTGAGCTTCTAATTTGGGAATTCTATGATCTAACCATAAGCGAATTCACATTCACCATCCAAAACGATATCACATCACCGACAACGATTCCAATATCATGATATTTCTTGTCCAATAACCATCCCAAAAATAGGGTTAAATCTAGATCGTAGTTTGTAAATTGAAATCCTCGATCGCCAAATTGCCAAAAAGAAAACCAAATCTAATATTTTTTAACCCATGATTTACCTTTTATTACTCACATCCTCAACAGCAAAGCAACATCCTTGAAAGCCATCAAGTAGATTCTATAACAGTGGTTGTCAGAATCCATTTTTTAAAATAAAGAAACGACGCGGTCGACTCGTGGTTTTAAAAAAATGAAAAGGAAGGAGTCGCCACCATCTTTATTTGGGTGAGATCGATCACATTTGTTTTAATAAATATTTCAATTTATTAAAATGATGCTTTTGGTCTACTTAAAATTTGAGAAAATGGGTTCTGAAGTCAATTACGCGCAGGAAGGATTAGCACCCTCGACACGCCCAAATTGGTACCAAACCGATTGATCGATGTCCTATTGTTGAAAACTTTGAAATGGTTTAAAAGTACAATACTTTTTATTTCCAAAATTTGAAGGAATTGAAGGACGCAGACTCTCTTATTTTCAAGAGATAAAGCATCATGTCCAAAGAAGTTAGGGCGCAATACTTTAGACTCTCAAACTAAGCCCGCTTTTTAAAACTTAGTTTTATATTTGAAGAAGATCTCCCAAGATTTGTCAAACGAGAAATCGTAACCCAAAGAAGTTAGGGCTCGTCGAAGATCCAAATTAGAATGTTGCCTTCATTTTAAAAGAACTTATCTCAAGTATCTAGATGTTGTGTCCAAAGGAGTTAGGTTAATATTTTGAATTCCCGAGAACAAATGTTTTATTTGAAACTTGGATGGCGATTTTTAAAAGGGATATTCCGTTGTTTAGTTTAAACGAGAAACCGGAACCTAGTAGTTAGGGCTCGATTCTCTCAAGTGCTAATACGTAATATTGATTGTTTGAAAACTTGATAAATCGGGTAAAGGTGAATGCAATACTATTTGGTAAAAAGATAAATTACGTAACTAGGTTGCGTGAATAAAAATAAGAATGAGGTGTAACAATACTAAGTTAATTAGTTCAAGGATAAAATGATGATAATAATAATGCAATGATAATAGTAAAATAAAAATAAGGATAACGATACATTTAAAATAATGATAGTAGTAAAAGAAAAAATAATAAAATGATAGTAATAATAATAAAATGGTAATAATAAAATAATAATACTAAAAGTAAAAATGATAATGACATAATAATATTAATGATATTGGTAGAAAAATAATAATAATAATAATAATAATAATAATAATAATAATAATAATAATAATAATAATTATATATAATGATAAAAATAAAAAAATGACAAAGAATAATAATAATAAAATGAAAATGAAAATAAAATGTATAATAGTGGAAGAGATAAAAATGATAAAAATATAAATAATAATAATAACAATAATAAGGTAGAAAATAATAATTAATCAAGAATAATAACAATTTAATAAAAATTTAAAAATGATATGATAATAGTAATAAAACGACACTAATAACAATTTAATAACAATAAAAACAAAATAGTATTTAAATAAAAATAATAATACATTAGTACGGAAATATATTAATATAACTAAAAACACATAGAATAAATGATAAAAGTAAAGAAATAGTTAAAATGCTGTTTAACTAAAATCGAATTAAAGCAAAGTTTTGGGGCCAAATTAAAAGAACTAAAAAAGACATAAAACAGACCAAATCAAGCAGATCCGTGAAAGAGAAGGGCCACTCACAGAATCTCCTTTGAGGGAGCATGCGAATACCTCTTTTCAACCAAACGACGTTGTTTTGCTAGGTGTTTATAAAGCCTAATATTTCCTCAAAAAATCAGATTTTTTAACCCTAAAGTTTTCTTAAAAATCAACAGCCAACATCTCTTTTTTTTTTCTCTCCTCTCTCTTTTTCTTTTAGCCCGACGATCGGGCCTCCTCGACTCTTCCGTCAGACTACTCATACCACCACCGACGCAGTGGCCGGTGGTGTCCAAGACTTAGCCCTTTAGCCCTTATTCAAACCCCCTGAAGGCTGCGCTGATGTACCTCAAGGCGAAGAAAAAGGGGCCTCCGACATATTTTGCTAGCCATTCGACGACTTTAGGAGAGAGGACACCCTCTGCTGCTGTGACCGCGAGGGCTCCTGGGAATCCTCCTTTTCTTCTTTATTACTAGTTTTTTAGGTTTATGAAAAATAAATATGAAGAAAATAAAACAAAAAGTAGACTAAGAAAAAGAGATCCACCTTAAAACTTCAATTTTTATTGTTGATGGTTCGTGATTTTTTTATTTTTTTTAAAATCGTCAGAGAAAAAGAACAACCCTTTTTTTGATTTTCTCTGCTTCTCTCCAAAATCCTCTATTACAATGATTTTTCTTCTTTTTCCTCCCCTTTGTTACATTGCTTGACTTACTTTATAGCCCAAATATGCTACTATTTTCTTTCTCGTTTTTTCTCCTTTCTATTTTGCAGTGCAAGTGGAGCAAGTGGAGGGCGTTGGTGGTGCTCTGGCAAAGGTGGTGACAGCCCGGCATGAGTGGTGGAGCAGCTGATGATGCCCTAGGTGCATGCATCAGGGTTTACTGTTGGTTTTTTGCTTGTTTAATTTTCTGCTTTTTTTTGGGTTTTAGGTAATTGGGTCGATTGATTTGGGCCAAGGTTTGGGTCCGTTTGTGGGCTATTCTGTTTGGTTTAATGGTGTAAATGGGCTTGTAGGCCCTGTAAACTTGGGGTATGATACCGCCTCTCTTGCTTCATTGTCGTAACGAACGGAGCAAAGACTTCAAAAGCCCATTTTGCCCTGGTTCGCTAAGTTCTCGACTTCTTTGTAGTCTCATTTTCATCCATCACATCTGTTGCTTTGACTCATACCATCGCTTATTTCGGGACGTGATAGGACATTGCGGCTCCAATATGCCAAGTATGCCTTTAGGAGATAAGTCTTGTATTCTCGACCGCTTCCCGCAACTCGTGGATGTCAAACCCGCTATCTTCAATCTCGGCTCGCTACTTCGTGAATACCGGACCGCTTTCTTCAACTGGATCCTTACAAACTCGTGAATCACTGCATCGATGTCTTCGACCGCTCGCAACTTCGTGAATGTCAACCGCGCTTCAACCGATCCTACAAACTCAGTGTGGATCACCGACATCGATATTCGACCGGGCTCGCAACTTCGTGAATGTCAAATTTGTTTTCTTCAACTCTGATCCCTACAAACTCGTGAATCACTAGATCGATGTCTTCGACCGCTTTCCCGCAACTTCGTGAATGTCAAATTTGCTTTCTTCAACTGATCCCTACAAACTCGGAATCACTAGATCGATGTCTTCGATCCGCCTCCGCAACTTCAGAATGTCACAACCGCTTTCTTCAATCTAATCCCTACAAACTCAGAATCACGTGATCGATGTTCGATCCGCTCTCCCGCAACTCGTGAAGGTCAAATCATGCTATTTTCAACTGGCTTTCTTCAACTGAT
>CM046943.1:113721529-113821529 GCA_025698515.1 Gossypium sturtianum | reverse complement strand
TGTCACGCACATTTCATTTTTCGAGCCTATGACTCAAATTTGAATTAATCAAACTATAGGCAAAATGGTAATTTTGCCTAAGATGTGGAATTGGATTGAATTGAATGTGAATTGTATTAAAATTGAGTTAAATTTACTTGTATAGATCCTGGATAGATCAAATACGAGAGTGAGATCATGGAAAAGAAAAAGTATTGGATTAGTAGACTTTTGCATACTCAGAACATTTGTTTCGAGGTAAGTTCGTGTAACTAATTGTGTATTTAAATATTTATGTGGTATGCTTGATTTATCTGCGCATGTGAATTGTATAATTGTTAAGTATGAAAAATAAATCACATATCCGACAATTCACGACAAGAGATAAATCCTGTTTGAACAAATAAAATTAGATGGATACACACCATAGCAATATGAAGCGTCCGTTATGGCCTGCAGTATAAGCATCCCGATATAAGCTCTCTTGACCTTTCTGATATGGCTCTTCCAAGCTTCCTGCTTATATGCTCCTATGAGCATTCTGATCGTAGAGGATCTCGCATGTGCTATAGACACACTGCAGCTCTTATGAGCATCCCGATACAAACTATCAGGAGCTACCCGACAAAAAGCTCTTTCATGAGCTTCATGACAATAGCTCTTTGAAGATACCCGATGTAACACCCCAACCCGCCTAGACGTTATGGCCGTATTCAGAGTTGTATACAAAGAAATCGAGTTTGAGAAATGAAGTTAATAATGATAAAACCATTTTAGTTTTTCAATTCTTATTTGCTTGTATCCAATGTCAAAACGTTATCCAATTAATTAATTTGCCTTTAAAAGTGTTTTAAAGCGGAAGCTTTTGAAAACCATTCTATTTCAAAAACTCGATTTCGCATTTTCGAACAAACCTTAAATCAACGAGCTAAAAACCAAACTGTTCAAATCCAGAGAGTCCTAGAAATTACAAACTCTCAAATAAAACTAGAAATATGAATAATAAGAACCGTAAATTACTAAGTAACGCAAAGCTTAATTAGGTGGTCATCGCTAAGTCTCCGCCGCGACCGATCCGCCTAAGTCCATGGATTACCTAAATGGTAGCATGACAGTATAAGCAAATGAGTTTTCATAAACTCATTAGCCAGTAACCCAATAGAATTGGACATGCGAGATCATACAGAAATCTCATATATATATAATCGACATACAAAAGTTCGGACTCATGTCCTTCTCGGGACATGAGATAACGGATACATATATACAAATCGATGATTAGAATCCTACCCCATCCTCTACACACCATCTCTTACCATCCCATCACATCATGTCATGTGGGGTTTAAAACACCCACCCAACCCTACACACCATATTGTGCCATTACGACACATACAATGGATAATGTAAGCTGCCAAGTAAAATAGGCGTTGATCGCCATACTCTGCAGCACTTCCTCCACACATACAAATCCCACCCCAAAATAGATCTGAGTAAATCGATATAGAATTTCAGCATTAAATATGCTCAACATGCCTAAATACATATAACGCTTATATACACATCTAGCGTACTAATCAGGTCATGCACAATAGTATCACACTTAGAACGGAATATCAGTCCAGCAAAACCCATAGTTTTAAAGGTTTGGTTGCCTCTCACAGACCTTACGTTAGGCCCACAATCGATCGAAATGACTGCATGCGACTCCCTAAGGAAATTTCTCTAAAAATGGGCCCATTACGCCTCTTGGCCCATGCACGCTCAAACTTGGCCTAGCCCGCGGTGGCCCACACGGCCACACTCCAGCCACCACCTGGCCGTGTTCGCGCCTACGGCAGTGTCTCGCACACTGACCAACCACATGGGTGACCACACATCCATTTAGCGTCTATTGAGAATAGTTTTTTAGCTTTTTGTGAAGCCTGCTTTTCCGTGTTTTAGGTACACACTTGGTATCGATTTGATGTGAAAACTATCCCGACCTTCCAAGACCTAAAAAAGAGTACCCAACATTGATTTAGCAAATTGGTTAACAAGCTCGACACAAGAATCGATAACGAGTCGACTTACCATCGACGCTAAAAGTGCTTCTAACGTGCACTAAACCATTTGAAAAGCAATTCCCGCTTCATAATCTTCACCTAAACACTAAATCCATCAATAAATCTCCCCAAACTGTCATCGTAAAAAAATCTCAAACCAAAAATCAAATGACACTAGAGTTCTACTCTACCACACGAAAAAGAGAACTGACAATTCCAACAAGACGATCGAACAATGGGTTCACGAGCCTAAAGCGAAATAAAATCAAAAATAGAGAGTTGCAGTAGATAAGAGGAAAAAGCTTTGCAGGAGGGGAAACCAGAGAAATTTTAGCGTGACTTTCTTTGTAAGAGAGAGAAAATTTGAAAAATAATAAAGAAAATAAAATAATAGATAACCCAAATCCCTTAATTTTCTCTCCACTATCCCACTAACATCTCACTTCCCATAATCCCACTCTATCAAAGACTCTATCAAGAGACCGTACAAAAGATTAACATTGTGCTCGCGAGAGATTTGAACACAGTGTAACACCCCTAAACCCAAACCATCGTCTTCAAATAAGGTTAAGAGGCGTTACCGATTATTCAAACATTTCACATCCATTTCACGACTCAAAGTCAATCATCAATCAAACATATTCAAATATAAATAGATAGTTCCTTATTACGGTCCTCACGTAGACCTTAAACACGTGTTAAAAGAGGTACTGACTAAAGCTGCAACACATACGAGAAAATTCTTGGAAATTTGAACATTTTTCAAAATCAAGCAGAGGTCACACGCGGTGCGATCAGTCGTGTGCCTCACACGGCACTGCGAGCATGCCCAGTGTGTCCAAAGCCGTGCCAAAAATAGGGCATGTATATCGACTTGTCCACACGGCCACCGACACGCCCGTGTGCCATGGTGTGTGAAATTAAGCTAGCTCTTTGACTTGGTCACACGCACTACCTGTGCACTGCTCCCGCCTGCATACACACTCGGCTTAGTGGCCCTTGAGCCACACCTGCAGTGACACACGTGTCCCTTGGCCGTATGCAAAATACGCCATTTGCAAGGCCAAAATTCCACCCACACTTGGGTCATACCTTCACAAGCACATACAAGCCTATTTTCACACACAATTTGGCAACCAAATACATGTCAAATGATCAGCATAACATAACATCCCATCCAATCTTATTTCTAATCATGTCAACTTATATACCAAATTGCACAACTAAAACACATGCATAACCAAACATGATTCATCCACAATATCACTAGATCACAATGGCATCAATCCATCACTAAGCTTACTATTCATAAGACTATTTCATTGCCATCAAACCATACCAAAACATACTTCATATACCGTAATCATTCATGCTTATTACCAGCATTTATCTAGCCACATCACATGGCTATTTACACATCTCAAACATGTTTCAACACAACTAGCCTATACATGCCACATTCAAATATACACACCTTCAAAAGTATCAAAATAGATTACCGATAGTGTGATAGAGATGCTGACGATCCTCGGATCTGAGCTAGCTTTGCACCGATAATCAGAAACAGGAGAAACAAATCACACAAAGAAGATTTCAAAAGCTTAGTAAGTTCGTAATATAATACATATTACTCAATAACACCATATCAATACATAATTAAACCATCACATAGATAAATGCACAATTAGGATCATCATCAATCTCAACCATATGCTCAAGTATCTATTCATTAAACTTTTAAGGCTATCATCAACCACATAGGTTCAAAGCGCACTTTGATCAACACATAGTTACTCACCATTCATGCTACTCAATTTGCTCGTTATGCCATCTCGTTCAACTTTTGCTATTCTTTTGATTTATCCGCTGACACTTAGTTCAAGTTTCAGAATCAAACATAATCGCCATCGCACATCTCTAGTGCCATCTATTTCAACTCCGCATATAGCATTTCTAATCTCATAATTATGTATATATTCATTCAATTACATCACATAGATATAGTTTACAACTCAGTATTATATCCGAACTTACCTCTGACGTCAAATACCGCGAAACTCATGATTAATCAAGCACTTTGTCTTTGCCTCGATCTCGATCCAAACCTCTCTTCTTTCTTGGTCTATACACATTCAAATTCAGCCTCATTCAATCACCAACTCATTCAATTTAATCCAAACACACATATTTAGGGCATTTTGCAAAATAGCCCTCACATTTTCACATTTCGACACTTTAGTCCCTAATTCACAAAATCACAAAATACACCAATTTCTACTCACACAAGCTTAGCCGAATTCTTCCCATGCTAATACAAGCCTACACATTTCATTTATTTCACATTTTAGCCCTTCAATTTGCACTTTTCTCAATTTAGCCCAAATTACTCAATTTCCTTTGAAATTTCAAAGACAAAATATGTTCATCCTTCATGTATCTTTCATATTTTACTACCAACTAACACATAGCTCAAGCACCCATCAATGGAATATCTCAAAATCACCATTAATTTTTAAAATTTAAGCATGGGTTTGAAAGAGCACGGAAGCAACGATCACAAAAAGGTAGAAATTATCAAAACCAATCAAAACACATACCCAATTGAGCTAGGATTAAAGCGAAATTGAAGAAGCTTCAAACCCTATTTTTCTTCTCAAATTCGGGTGGAAGATGAACATTATAGCCACCAATTTCATGTTTGTTTAATTATTATTAACTTATTTGGAATTTTACCATTTTACCCTTAATGAAAATTAATAATAACACCTTATGCATTGCTATCATCTTCCACTAACTATAAAATGGGCTAATTGCAACATAATTCCTCCAAATTATAAAGACAAAACAATTAAGCACTTAACAATCAAAGACACAAGACATTTACTCTTTATCACGATTAAGTCCTTTATCACAATTCGATACATAGTCGATAAAATTTTCACTAAAACTTTCACACAGGCTTAATCACGCATTATAAACAAAAAAAATAATTTTAAAATATTTTCTTAATTTCTGCATTTGTGGTCTCGAACCACTGTTCCAACTAGGGTCTCATGAAACCAGAAGTTACATTAACTCTCCCCTAGGGATTTTAGTCCCAAAATCTCCTTACCAATGAATAGGTGTGGATATTCTTCTCTCATAACGTTTTGTGCTCCCACGTAGCCTCTTCTACTCCGTGTTTGTGCCACAACACTTTCACTAAGGAAATTGTTTTGTTTCTCAACTCTTTAGTCTCTCGTGCCAAAATTCGAATCGGCTTTTCATTATACGACAAATTTGTTTGAATTTCAACCTCGATGAGTGGCAATCACATGTGACGGATCGGATCTCATACCGTCAAGCATCGAGCACATGAAACACATTATGAATCTTTTCTAACTCGGGTGGCAACATCAATCTATAAGCAACTGCCCAACTTCGTTCCATGATCTTATCTTTGGTCGATGAATCTCGGACTCACTTGCCTTTCCGCCAAATCGAAGTATTTTCTTCCACCTGAGACACTTTCAAAAACACTTTGTCACCAACTTGGAATTCAATATCTTTTCGTTTTAAGTCTGCGTAAGACTTCCGACGATCCGAGACCGCCTCAAGCCCCATCACGAATCACTTTCACTTTCTGCTCGTCTACTTTTCAGGTCCAATACAATGGAGTTTGGCATTTTCGATCAGAAAGAGCCTCATATGGTGCCATTTTGATACTAGTTTGAAAACTATTATTGTACTAAAACTCAATCAACAAATAAATATTTCTCCCGTGCTTTCAAACTCAAGTATACAAACATCTCAACATATCTTCGAGAATCTCAATAATCCGCTAATCGATCGACTACCCGCTACGGATGAAATGCTGATCGAAATGCAATTTTATGCCTAAAGCTTCTTGCAATTTCTTCCAAAATTGCGAAGTAAATCTCGGATCTCTCGGATATAATAGATAGTGGCACTGTGCAATCTCAAAAATCTCGCAATATATAATTCTTGGCTAATTAATCAAGTGAATAACTGCTCTCACCGGAACAAATCGAGCTGATTTCGTCAATCATCAACTATCACCTGATTGCATCTTTCCCTCCCGGAGATAAAGGCAAACCCGACACAAAGTCCATTGTGATTCTCTCCCATTTCCACTCAGAATCATAATCGACAAACAACTGGATCTGGAACTTGATGTTCACTTTAACTTGGTCGACAAACTAAACACTTCGACACAAAGTTAGAGATATCTCTTTTCATACCATGCCACTAGTAAAACGCTTTCGTATCATCGTTATACATTTTGTACTCCCGGATGAATAAGTCAAACGACTATTGTGAGCTTCATTTAAAATCATCTCAATCAACTCTCAATTCTCGAACACAAATCCAATTTCCGAATCTCGCATAATCATCTCTATCAAATCAAAATTCTGAATCAAAATTCAATCCACATTGAGCTCGTTTTGCAAACATCTCGCCGTCACTTTTCTCGAGCATCGCAAATCGACTTCACTTAACATCGGCCTCACTTTCAACTCATCCAAAATCGAATCATCATCACATGATCTATCCGAGTACTCATAGCTCTTAAAGCACATAAAGACTTTCGACTCAAGGCATCCGCAATAACATTAGCTTTGCCCAATGATAATCAATCACAAGTTCATAATCTTTCAACAATTCTAACCATCTTCTCTCATTACAAATTCAATTCTTTCTAAGTCATCAAGTACTTCAAACTCTTGTGATCCATATAAATATGACATTTCTCACCAAATAGGTAGTGATGCCAAATCATAAATGCAAACGCAATCGCAGCCTAATTCAAGATCATGTGTTCTTATAGTTCTTTCATGTGGCTTTAATCGCTCAAGCATAAGCAATGACTTTGCCTTCTTGCATCAAGACACGTTCCCAAACCATTCAACGATGCATCACTATAAACTATGAATTCTTTGTCCGATTCAGGTTGAACCAACACCTGCAAGCGTCCACAATAACGCTTTCAATCGCTCAAAACTCGATGACACTTTTCCACCACTCAAATTTAACATCTTTCTATAGCAACTTCGTCAACGCGAGTCACAATCATCGAGAAACCTTTCAAAAATCGTCTATAATATCCAAAACAAACCCCGTAAAACTACGGACGCCGACACATTTCTTGGAGGTTTCCACTCTAAAATAGCTGATATCTTAATCGGATCAACTCGTATTCCTGCAGCTGATACAATATGCCCTAGAAAACCAACCTCACGCAGCCAAAACTCACATTTACTGAACTTTGCATACAATTGCTTCTCACGTGAGAGTCAGAACACAATTCTCAAATGCTCTGCATGTTGCATCTCGTCACATGAGTAAATCAAAATGTCATCAATGAATACCACAACAAAATGATCCAGATACGATCTGAATATCTGATTCATCAAATCCATAAACACTGTAGGGGCATTCATCAGTCCGAAAAGAATAACTAAAAATTCATAATGTCCATACCTCATTCTAAAAGTAGTCTTTGGCACATCTAATTCTTTTTGACTCAGAAATGTAATAGCCCGATCTCAAATCTATCTTAGAAAACATCAGAGCTCCTTTCAACCGATCAAACAAATCATCAATACGAGGCAATGGATATTTATTCTTTATTGTCACTTTGTTCAATTGTTGATTCTCAATACACATTCTCACAAAGGCCGCTCTTTCTTTTTTTCACAAACAACACAGAGCATCCCAGTATGCAGAAACCTCGGTCGTCCAAATCCTCTATCGGTCAATTCTTGCAACCGAGACTTCAACTCTTTAGTTCTCATGGTGCCAATCTATACTGAGCTATTGAGATAGGAGTCGCTCCTGCACTCAATTCAATGCCAAATTCAACTCGAATGAGGTAATCCTGGTAATTCTTCAGGAAACACATCTAGAAACTCACTAACCACAGGCACAGATTCAACTTTCTTTTCTGACACTTTCGCATCAATCACATATGCCAGATAAGCTTCGCAACCCTTCCTCACATAGTTCAAAGCTTTCATTGCAGATACAACAGCTGGTAACCCATTCAAATCACTGGATTCAATTCAGATTATCTCACCATTCCGACTTCTCAATTCAATACTCTTTCTGTTACAATTCACAATGGTATTATGTAAAGTGAGCCAATCCATACCTAGAATTATATCAAATTCATCGAATGGTAGCAACATCAAATTAGCCGGAAAGAAAACATATCGAAACATCAACGGACAGTTCTTGCACACCTTATCCACCAAGACACACTTGCCTAAAGGGTTTGATACTCTAATCACAAATTAAGTAGACTCAACAGGTAGAGTCTTACTTGATACTAGATTCACACACACATACGAATGAGTAGATACTGGACCTATCAATGCAATCACATCAGTATCAAATAAAGTAAAAGTACCCGTTGATGACATCGGAGATGACGCTTTCCTCTCGTGCGCATATAGCATAGGCTCCGGGCAGTGCTCTCGCCTCTAATCTCACGGTATCGGTAGTCCCCTTTGACTTCCACTCACATAACCGGTGTTTCTGGGTGGTCTACCCCTAGCCGTCACATTACTCGGTCTCACATTCTGAACATTTTCTTCTTCAGTTTACTTTGGGCAATCTCTAATGAGATGTTCTTGTGATTCGCATTTATAGCAAACTCTATTGTTGTACTTGCCCCAAACATTCTCCCACGTGTCATCTTCCACACTCGTCTACACTTTCAGTTTGTTGCTTTTGGCACTACCAACACTTGATTCCATTGGAGCTTGAGTTCTCGAACCAACACTTAGTCTTGCGCGGTCTCTATTCGGATCTCCAAATGAAGTATTTGAACGATTACTTGCATCTTTAAATCTCTTCGTCGAAGGTTGAGACAACTTACTCATCGATCTTTTCTTTCATCTCGAGCTTGTAATCGCCTTTCCTCTTTTCATTCTCGAGCTCTTGATTTTTGTGTGCTCTTTCAACTAACACAACAAATTCATTTATATCTAGTATCCCAACCAACAACTTAATATCCTCATTCACCCTTCTATAAAATGTTTACACATAGTAGCTTCCCGGTCTAAACACATTCCTCGCATATTGGCTCAATCTCACAAATTCTCATTCATACTCTCATTAATTGACATACGGCCTTGTTTTAACTTAAGAAACTTTTTTTACGTTTCGATCTATGAATCGTTGACTAATATACTTCTTTGAAATTCAGATTTGAAAGAAATCCCGGAGTGATTCTCTCTCGGAACCACGGATGTCAACATTTTCCACCGATTATAAGTCGTATCTCTTAACAAAGAAACTCCACACTTAATGCATTCATCAGAGTCAATGACATCTCATCGAATACTGAATTGTATTCTCGAGCCAAAACTCAGCTCGCTCAAGCATCATCATTAGTCTGTGGCCCTAAACTCTTCTACCTGTACTTAGGATCTTATCTACAAGAGGTTTATTCAATCGGATCAGATTTGTAACTTGTGGCACAACAGGCACTTGTGGGGGTGGAGATTGTGGAGAAGCTGGATTCATTCAAACGAACTCCGAGAACCACTCACTCATCATTCGAAAGAAGGCTTGCTTAGCCTCTCCTCCCTCACTACTATCATTCGGCCTAGAGGTGGCCGGCGCTGTCCCTTGAGCGGGAGCAGGCGCGTTACTCTCTACAACGTCAATAACTGCTCGATCGAGATCCATTACTATATGAAAACACATTTTTAGTTGTCAAGATTCATCACACTATCGCAATTATATATATGGCATGTATAGCTAGACTCACACGCGCTACGTTAGTCTGAGAATAGACTAAATCGTAGCTCTGATACAAATAAAAATTTAACACCCCTAACCCGAAACCATCGTTGGAATAAGGTTAAGAGGCGTTATCGATCATTCGGAACATTTCACATCTATTTCACGACTCAAATTCAATCATCAATCAAACATATTCAAATATAAACATATAGTCCCTTATTACGGTCTACGAGACCTTAAACACGTGTTAAAAGAGGTCGAGACTAAACCGAAAACATACAAAAATTCTTGGAAATTTGAACATTTTTCAAAAGCTCGCAGAGGTCACACGCTGCATGGTGCGATCGGGCCGTGTGCCTCACACGGCTGCCACGTGCACATGCCCATGTGTCCAAAGCCGTGCCAAAAGCAGGGGCATGTATCGCTGACTTGTCCACACGGCCACCGGACAAGCCCGTGTGCCATGGTCAGTGTGAAATTAAGCTAGCTCTCGACTTGGTCACACGACCACCAGGCACGCCCGTGTGCCACAGCCGTGTACCCTGCCCAGGCACACTTCGAAGTGGCCCTTGAGCTACATGGCAGAGACACACGCCCGTGTCCCTTGGCGTGTATGCAAAATACGCCATTTGCAAGGCCAAAATGCCACCCACACTTGGGTCATACCTACAAGCACATACCAGCATATTTTCACACACAATTTGGCAACCAAATACATGTCAAATGATCAACATAACATAACATCCCATCCAATCTCATTTCTAATCATGTCAACTTATATACCAAATTGCACAACTAAAACACATGCGTAACCAAACATGATTCATCCACAATATCACTAGATCACAATGGCATCAATCCATCACTAAGCTTGCCATTCATAAGACTATTTCATTGCCATCAAACCATACCAAAACATACTTCATATACCGTAATTATTCATGCTTATTACCAACATTTATCTAGCCACATCACATGGCTATTTACACATCTCAAACATGTTTCAACACAACTAGCCTATGCATGCCATATTCAAATATACACATCTTCAAAAGTACCAAAATAGATTGCCGATAGTGTGATAGAGATGCTGACGATCCCCGAATCCGAGCTAGCTTTACTGACAGTGTTAAAACAGAGAAACAAATCACACAGTAAGCTTTCAAAAGCTTAGTAAGTTCGTAATATAATACATATTACTCAATAACACCACATCAATACATAATTAAACCATCACATAGATAAATGCACAATTAGGATCATCATCAATCTCAACCATATGCTCAAGTATCTATTCATTAAACTTTTAAGGCTATCATCAACCACATAGGTTCAAACGTACCTTGATCAACACATAGTTACTCACCATTCATGCTACTCAATTGCTCGATATTACATCTCGTTCAACTTTTGCTATTCTTTTGATTTATTCGCACACTTAGTGTCAGTTTCATAACCGAAACATAATCGTCATCGCACACTTAGTGGCAATATGTTAAACCGAACTTATATCGGTATCGCACATACAGTGCCAATTCGATAAGCCGAAGCTTCTATCTTTTCACACACACAGTGCTTATCATCTCTGTCCCGTTTCTAATATTTCGCACACTTAGTGCCATCTATTTCAACTCCACACATAGCATTTCGAATCTCATAATTATGTATATATTCATTCAATTCACATCACATAGATATAGTTTACAACTAGTATTATATCCGAACTTACCTCGGACATCGAAATACCGAAACGGTCGATTAGTCAAGCACTTTGTCTTTGCCTCAATCTCGATCCAAACCTCTTCTTTCTTGGTCTATACACATTCAAATTCAGCCCATTCAATCACCAACTCATTCAATTTAATCCAAACACACATATTTAGGTCATTTTGCAAAATAGCCCTCACATTTTCACATTTCGACACTTTAGTCCCTAATTCACAAAATCACAAAATACACCAATTTCTACTCACACAAGCTTGGTCGAATTCTTCCCATGCTAATACAAGCCCACACATTTCATTTATTTCACATTTTAGCCCTTCAATTTGCACTTCTCTCAATTTAGCCTAAATTACTCAATTTCACTGAAATTTCAAAGACAAAATATGTTCATCCTTCACATATCTTTCATATTTCACTATCAATTAACACATAGCTCAAGCATTCATCAATGGCATATCTCAAAATCACCATTAATTTCTAATATTTAAGCATGGGTTTGAAAGAGCATCTGAAGCAACGATCACAAAAACATAGAAATTATCAAAAAGCGATCAAAAACACATACCCAATTGAGCTATGATTGTGCCAAAATTGAAGAAGCTTCAAACCCTATTTTTCTTTCTCAAATTAGGTGGAAGATGAACATTATAGCTACCAATTTCATGTTTGTTTAATTAATATTAACTTATTTGGCATTTTACCATTTTACCTTAATGAAAATTAATAATAACACCTTATGCCATGCCATCATCTTCCACTAACTATAAAATGGGCTAATTGCAACATAATTCCTCCAAATTATAAAGACAACAACAATTAAGCACTTAACAATCAAAGACAGAGCATTTTACTCTTTATGCGATTAAGTCCTTTCTCACAATTCGACACACTGAGACGATAAAATTTTCACACAAAACTTTCACACACAGCTCAATCACGCATTATAAACATCAAAAATAATTTTAAATATTTTTACGACCTCGGATTTGTGGTCTCAAAACCTTCGTTCCGACTAGGGGTCTAAACCGGTCATATTACAACAGGACCCCAACACACTAACTCCCTTACCACTCGAACCAACGGGCTCATTCGATATGAATTTACAGGCAATTTAATATAAGCCCACCTTGAACAAGGATAACGCTTGGATCAAAAATAACAAAATTGACAAAAGTGGGGCTTGAACCCAAGACCTCTCACACACACCCAGTACACTTAACCACTAAAGTAGATACACGGTTGTATCAGATATTTCTGTAGCGAGAACAAATTTATCGAGGATGTTACAACTCTACCCCTAAAAGAAATTTTAACATCGAAATTTACGATCGAGCAGATGAGGATATGGCGGCGCATCGAGTCCTCGAGGTTCCCACGTGGCTTCCTCAAGTATCATGATTTCGCCACGAAACCCGATAACGGTATGGACTTCCTCCTCGAGAACTTTAATATCACGATCAGAACCGAACCGGCTCCTCCTCAAAAGTCAAATCCAGCCTAACCTCGATCTTCTCAATTGAGACAACGTGAGATGGGTCAGACCGATACCGCCTCAACATCGAGACATGAAACACATCATGAATATGGTCTAACTCCGGAGGTAACTCTAGCTGATAAATGACCGACCCTACATGCTTCAGAATTCGATACGGCCCAGCAAACCTAGGGCTTAACTTGCCCTTACGATCAAACCTCAGAACTCTCTTCCACAGAGAAACCTTAAGAAAGATGAAATCCCCCACAGAGTACTTAATATCTCTCCTCTTCAGATCCGCATAGGATCTTACGCTTCTATCGGCCGCCTTCAGACGATCTTGAATCAATCTAACCTTATCCTTAGTCTTAGAAACCAACTCAGGACCCAAAACTCGACGTTCACCCAAATCAGTCCAACATAGCGGAGTACGACACTGACGACCATATAAAGCCTAGTAAGGTGCCATCTGAATGCTAAACTGAAAACTATTATTGTAGGCGGACTTAGCTAGCGGCAAATAATCCTCCGAACTACCTCGAAAATTAATCACACAACTCCAAAGCATATCCTCCAATATCTGAATCACCCTCTCAGATTGACCATCGGTTTGAGGATTACCTAAACAAAACAGACAACCAAATGTGAGTTTTCGTAAACTCATGTGTAACCCAATTGAGTTAGACATGGAGATCATACAGAAATCTCATATATATATAATTAGATACAGGTTCGGACTTATGCCCTTCTCAGATACAAATAACAGATACAGATATACAGATCAGATAATTAAAATCCTACCCCCATCCTCTACACACCATCTTCGACCATCCCATCAAACCATGTGGGGTTTAAAACACCCACCCAACCCTACACACCATATTGTGCCATTATGACACATAATAGATAATATGTAGCCAAGCTGGCAGAAAATAGGCGTTGATCACTGTAACGCCCCTTACCCGTGTTCAATGCCAGAACTGGATACGGGGCATTACTGAACTTAACTTGCTTAAACATACAACATCGGGCCATAAAACTTCATTCAACTTAAAACTTTTTCATTCATATTCATAATGTCCTAATTATGGGTCTACGAGACCCTAAACATACAATCGAAATGGTTCGAAACCAAACCAGAATCTTTTACGCACTTAAAGTTTTTACCTAAAATAGGGCTATATGCCCGTGTAAAATCGAACACGCCCGTGTGGGCAAGCTGTGTGGTCACACACGCCCATGTTCCTAACCCGTGTGGATTTTATTTTTGACTTCGAACCTACAGGGGTTTTCACATGGCTGGACACACGCCCGTGTCTACAACCCGTGTCTCTCACACGGCCTAGACACGCCCGTGTCCTCACCCGTGTGTGAAAACCTTGGTATTCTATTTATGACGTCAGCAAACACTTAAGGGGCACATGGCCTAGTCACAAGCCCAGTGTCTTTGGCTTGTGTGACAAATTGAATTTTCAAAATTTTGATGCAGGGGACACACGGCCAATCAACACACCCATGGCGTTGACCGTGTGTCACACACGGCCTAAACACACGCCCGTGTGTCTACCTGTGTGGACAATTAGAAGGCTATTTACTAAGCCAATTGCCACCCTGAAACAAACAAACTTATACCACCACAAGCAACACGTAACATAGCAAGAATACACTACGAAGAGTCTCTAATTCATCATGCATTCACTTCACAAATTACTCGATCAATTACTCGAACTTGCACTTCATGAATATAATCATCATTGGATTTATTTATATAAAACTTAATAAGTATTGGCCAATTCTCAATGGCCATTTACAAAATGAATAAATGGAAAATATAGCCAACACTTTGGCTAGCAAATATGACATAACAAAATGACCAAGTTCCTATACATGCCATACTCAAAATAAATCAACTTTACTATACCAAAAGAATAGTTGATAGTGTGATCCGAACTCCGACGTCCTACGATCCCTGAGCTAGCTTGGCGATACTACAAGGAAAAGGGAAAAAGAGAGGGAAAAAGAGAGGGGTAAGCATATAGCTTAGTAAGTTTACACGAAATATATAGCAACATTAAGACTTATAATAGCATCCATTTATCTCATCGAATGATACACAAATTTTAAAATACATCAACATAACTTACTCATGTATACTCTTACCAAATTACATATCACATATTGCATGCATTTCTCGTAAATTACTCATGGGTACCTGTATCACTTCATCACATAACTTTAGCACTATTATACTCTTTAAACATAGACTTATCTCTTTGTAATCTTTACATAAACTTAGCTCTTTGTCATCTTTACATAAACTTAACTCTTTGCCCGTTGAACTACTCGGAATATCGAACGATACTCAATCTCATCATACATGTATCACGATGCCAATGCCATATCCCAGATATGGTCTTACATGGGATCACTTCTTGATGTCGATGCCATATCCCAGATATGGTATTACACGGGATCTCATATCTCGATGTCGATGCCATATCCCAGATATAGTCTTATATGAGATCGTAGATAGATGTTGATGCCATGTCCCAGACATGGTCTTACACGAGATCTTCCTTTGGTGCCGAGGCCATGTCCTAGACACGGTCTTATACAGGACCTTCCTTATTCGATTGTCGATGCCATGTCCCGGACATGGTCTTATATGGGACCTTTCTTAACTCATGTTGTGACATAGGTATCCTTGTTATTTCGAAATGTTCAACGGGACTTCAACTTTAACATATTTCATCATACTCTCATCGAGGCATCGTTAATCGATTTCCATAGAAATAATATTCATTTCACATAATATCAGGCAATTAAAAATATAAAAACATTATGTAGCTTTAATTTCACACAAACTTACCTCGGTCTCAAAATGTGTGTAGATATTGATTTAGTCCACAACCTTATTCTTACCTCGGTTTGGTCCGGGCTTAGCGTTTCTTGATCTATAATAACAATTTCATTTGTTTAATAATCACATTGACTAAATTAACCTATGATTCATACCTTGGAAAAATTATGATTTTGCCCCTAAACTTTCACATAATTACACTTTTGCCCCTAGGCTCGAAAAATGATTTTTATTCAACTTTCTTGTATTTTAAGCCTAGCCAAATCATTTTCTTAACTACAACAGCCCCCAATTTCCACTATCTCACTCATGTATGACCATTTTTATAACTTTTACAATTTGGTCCTTTTATGCATTTTTCATGAAAATCACTTAGAGAAAGATGTTTATCATACATCAAACTTTCATATTCTTCCATAAACCATCAAAATATATGCATGTCATACATGGGTAAATTTTTAACATAAACCCTAGCTCAAAATATAGCTAGAAATAGCTAAATCGAGCTACCGAAGATCTCAAAAATACGAAGAACATTAAAAACGGGGCTAGGAGGTACTTACAATCAAGCTTAGAAGATGAAAAAAACCCTAGCTATGTCTTCCTTAGTGAATTTCGGCCATGGGAGAAGAAGATGGACAAGATTTTGGCTTTATTTTCCCTTTTAATTCTTTTTATTAACCAAAGGACAAAAATGCCCTTAAGCCCCTTTCTTGAGATTTTTCCTTCCCATGTCTATTTTTGTCCATCTTGACATATAATGGTCTAATTGCTAAATAAGGACTTCTAGTAATTTTTCTAATGCTATTTCATACTTCAATCTTCTAGAATCTCATGTTTTCCACTTTTTGCAATCTAGTCCTAATGGACAAATTGTTCACTAATTAATAAAATTTCTTCATGAAATTTTCACATAATCATGCAAACATATCATAAGCCTCATAAAAATCATAAAACACATCTTTCTACTTTAGATTTATGGTCTCGCAACCACTATTCTGACTAGGCCCTAAATCGGGCTATTACAATCGCTATACAGAGCACTTCCTCCATACATACAAATCCCACCCCAAAATAGATACAGAAATCAGATACAAAATTTACAGATTAAACATGTTCAACGTGCCTAAATACAGATAACAGTTATATTCACATCTAGCAAACTAATCAATCATGCACAATAGTATCACACTCAGAACAGAATATTAGTCTAGCAGAACCCATATTTTAAAGGTTTGGTTAGCCCTTATCGACACTACATTAGGCCCAAATTCGATCGAAATGACCCGTACGACCCTAGGGAAAATTTTAGAAAAATGGGCCCACATGCCCGTGTGGGCCCACAAGCCCCTTGCCCGTGTGGCCCACACGGCCACACTCCAGCCACTACACGGCCGTACCTTTCGCACGACCATGTCTTCGTCGACCACATGGTCATCTTTCACACACGGCCAACCACATGGGTGACTGTAACGCGTAGGTTTGTGCAAGTGTACACAGTTGTTATCAAGTAATAAGTAAGTATCGAGTTATCATCTCCACAGGGATTGTATTTGTGTTAAATCGCTTAATTGTTAAATTATACTAACAACTTGGTAAATAAAAACACAATATGGTTGAGAAGTGATGATTAAAATTAAATATATTAAATTAAATGCAATGATCCCTAATGCAAATTATCCTAAGTATGCAAACTATATGAATGAAATCGATTTTAGCAAAATTAAACACAATTTGCAACAATTATAGCATAAATAAACTAGGACAATTACTTTAATTAAACTCAATTTATTATCAACATGATTAATAACATCCGGAAAAACATTCCATGGCAACTCGATCTTTCATGAGTTTGGAAACCATATTAGGTCCTTTTGGAATCCTTTACTCAGTAAATACGCATTTTACTGATCCTTATTTACTAAGGGTTTCTTAGCATTCGTGTGAGGTAATAGGGATGTGTTAGGTGTGAAACATTTTAATCACACAAATCTAAAACCTATGCAGATAATAGAGCTTCGTTAGAGTTGTTATGCAACCTACAATTTAATCAGGTTAGGATCTAAATTGAGCATGCACATTTCAATTATGCATCCACTAGTCGTCACCTGGTTAGGATCGCTCAGCTAATTCAGGTGCATTTCAATCACGTATGAACAAAATATAGACTTGATTCAAATTGAAAACATGATCGATTGAGGTACAAACATTATAAGCATGAATCAAATAAATATTATTTAATCAAAGCAATCATCCTAGCTTAAATAAAATTAAGCTAACATTGTTGTAAACAAGAACAAAGAACACATAGCAAACATTTTTAGATTAAATTAAAGAAAAGAAAGATTAAACCTGTAACACCCTGGTTTAGGGGTTACGCGTTTGGAGCATAACTCGAGCATTTAGTAGGCTATGGTCATGTTGAGAGAATTTTTAGGGGCTAGGTAATTCGGATATAATTCGAGTGTTGGAAGGGTTTTGGGTGTTTTTGGATGTGGTTTAGAAGTTTAAGAATGCTCGGATTGAAGGAAAGGCTTAGGAAAATTTTAATTTTTGGGGTTAAGGAATGGAGCTGGGCTTTAGAGGTTTTAAAAAAAGAATTAATTGGGCGTTTTAGGCACATGAAAGGCATTGGCAGAGTGGTTATGCTTGTTGCTTGGGGGCTTTGGAAGGTGGCGCCTATGGGGCTTGGGTTCGAGTCCAAGCGGCGGCAATTTCTTGTTTTATTTTTGCGTCAAGGGGACTGGGCTAAGTAGGCCTTAAAATTAAATGGGTAGGTTTGATGGACATGGAAGTCCGGTGGCGAGTGGCTCTTAGGCGCTACTTAGGCGCTGGAGGAGAAAAGAGCACGGGTTCGAAAGTGGAGCTGCATTTGGGCGTTTTATTTTGTTATTTGGTGATGGCGGAAGTAAGAAGGGTTAAAAGCAATTGTTGCGGGTTTCTAGCATGAAATTCAATGAGGCCGAGTGGCACTGGGCGTTAGGGGAAAGGTCGTGGCTGACATGGTGTCCTGAGTTCGAACCCAAGTGTGCAATTGGAGTTTTTTTATTTTATTCCTTTTTGGGCAGCAATTGAATATTGAATGGCACATGGGTAAGTGGTTTAATCACTTTGGAATTCATTTTGGTAGGAGGTGATAAACATGGGTTTAGTTTTTATTTTTTTAATAAATTATGGGATAATTATTTATTATTTATTATTATTTATTAATTAGATTAAGTGGAATTATTATTATTTATTTGTTTTTTTTATGATAATGGGATAATATGAGTTTTTAGGATTATTATAGGAGATAATCAAGGATATTATGAAGATTAAATGAATTATTGGATTATTAGTAGAGTATTCAAATAGAATTGAATTAGTGAAGTGTTGGCCAAATTTTGGAGACTTCAAGGGGGTTGGCGAATACTATAAATAGGGGAGGGTAGAGTGCTAGTTGTTCATCAAGTCTTTTGCCTCTCCCTCTTGGTGTGCCGATTTCTTCTTTGGCCTTTGTAGCCAAATAATTCTTTTGTTTTCTTTTAATCCCTTGTTAGCCGAAATCTCCCTTGGTGTCCTAGTGGGGTTGGCGAATCTTAAGCAAGAGTGGTAAGTATATTGCATGCCTTAGCAATCGTTTTATGAATTTCTTGTTGTAGTGGCAAAACAGAATGATTGGCCTTAGTTTTGGCATGGCCGAATGCCATAGTGCCATTAAGTATGTTCTCTTGTGTGTAGCCGAAAGAAGGAAGCATTGAGGAAGTCTCTTGGATTCGATCATCTAAGGGGCATATCGACAAAGTACAGAGGAGCCTTTGAGATTTTAGATCGTTTGGTAAGTAGTTAAATTGTAGTTGTTCGCTTGAGATTTTGTATTATGGTGTTTAACCAAAGGGTTCTAATTAAGTGATTACGATGGGCGTGGATTCAGTACCGATCCAAGGTGGGCAAGGAAAGTCCCCATCCCAAAGTTCAAGAAGAGATCCGTTCTGGCTGTTCGAGAGTGGCCACGGTGTGTGGGCCAACAAAGAAGAAGCGTTAAGGCGTAAAGCCGTAGTTTAAGCTGAGCGATAGCGTCGAGGATCGAGAGTCTAGAACTCCTAGTAATAAGGTGTGTAACTAACCCACCGTTTTCCAGGGTTTTTTGCTATATACGTATGTGTTGATTGTGTACTAACAAGTGCGGTAAAAGTTATGAGATGGATACCCTCAAGGGGTATGTCGATAATCCGGTAAAATATCGAATCGATGAAGTGTGATTATTGATGTGCATATGTGATAATACGCTAAATAACATGTACATGCATTACCATGGCATTATTTTATGTTGCATGTGCATGGGTGGGTTTATGAAAAGAAGGTACGGGTGTACTTCGAGTACATGGGTGGGTTTATTGTAGTTGTTCGCTTGAGATTTTGTATTATGGTGTTTAACCAAAGGGTTCTAATTAAGTGATTACGATGGGCGTGGATTCGAGTACCGATCCAAGGTGGGCAAGGAAAGTCCCCATCCCAAAGTTCAAGAAGAGATCCGTTCTGCTTTGTTCGAGAGTGGCCACCGGGGTGTGGGCCAACAGCAAGAAACGTTAGGCAGAAAGCCGTAGTTTTGCTAGACGATAGCGTCGAGGATCGAGAGTCTAGAACTCCTAGTGATAAGGTGTGTAGTTAGCCATTGTTTTAGGGATTTGCGTGATATTTGCCTATTTTATATGTTTGCTAACAAGTGCAAAGTTAAATGTGAAAATGGTACCCTTAAGGGGGTATGGCGATGACCAAAGTTAGTGGCAAACTTGTTACTATGTGATCAACGATTTAAATATGATTGTATGCCTATATTTGTGTGAAAGACATGCTCATGCATCACCTTGTTATTATATCACGTTACATGTGCATGGGTGGGTTTTTGAAAGAAGATGCGGGTGTACTTGAGCACGTGGTTGATGTCGACTTTGTGCTACATCGTGGATTGGCGTTGGACCGAGGTCGCGTTGTGGATCTTTGCGATTTAGTTCGCGTGGTTACCTTGATTGATATGGGCTTTATGCCATATCGTGGCTTGATGGATTCTTGTGTGCTCCATCGTGGTTTGATGTTGGCTATACGCTACATCGTGGATGGCATTGGTTGCCTTTTGGAGGAAAAAAGGAGAGGGTGACTCGATAGTCCCCGGTGTGTGGTAAATTTGGATAAGGGGGTGTGTAGCGGATGGACCCTAGGTTGGGTTGGGAATCATGTTGCATTATTTTTGTGATAATATGGAAATGGGCCAAGCCCAATATGACATGTGGATAGGTATGTTTTGGAAACATACGTGGAAATGGGCCAAGCCGGATGATATGTGGTTTATTGAGAAATGGGCCAAGCCCGAGTATGTGATGTGATTTGGATGTGGGCCAAGCCCAGTTGTGGTAATTGTTAGAATGATATGTACATTACTTGTTGCATTTGATATTATGTGGCTAAGCATGTGGGTGGATTTTGTGGTTAACACACACTGAGTCATTGTGACTCACCCAATTATTTATCCATCATCGCAGGAGAGTCGTGACTAGTGGACGGGTTGGAGTGGATACAAGGTGGCCCATGCAGAAGGAGATTTTCATACAGAAGATGTTTTACTTTATTTAAGCATTTTATACTATCAGTATTTTGGGATTTTATTTGATGTAATAAGGGCCTCTTTGATTTAAAGTACTCTATTTATTAATGTTGAAGTTTACACTACACTTAGTAATATTTTCTTAAAAGATTCATATTATAGCAACTTGTTATAATGTTTTAATTGGAAGTTTTCAACAAGCTTATATTATTTATTAAATTTTAAATGGACATGATTTCCAGGGATAATAAATCCCAAAGTCAACGATTTCCAACCGTCTTTCCCAGTGACATAACCAGATTCGGTCGTAGTGAATGGGCCGGGTTTGGGGATGTTACTGATTAATATCGAGCCGGTTCAAAACTCGGCTTTGAGGTTTTGGGCCCAAAAGCGTTTCAAAATGGGTTTTTTTGGGCTTTTAGGAAATTATTTTCAGGTTATTCTGGCATGGCACCTGTACCTTCAACCCGAGTCCGCCAGGTAAGTACTTCAGATTTGTGGAGTGATTTGTTATATGTGAACTGTTATGGGCTTAGTTGGGCTCGTAGAACTAGGATCTATTGAACCCTAGGACTAGTCTACTCAAACATATACATAAGACTTAAAATTACTAAACAAACCTGTGATTAAGTCGCCGAGTTAAGGTGTGGCAACCATTGTGCGCATGTCAGGAGTGGATCAGGAAGAGCACGGTACTTAGCGATCCTAGTGACTTACCTCCTCTTCATTTGGAATCCTACAGTGCGTAGCTACGGTTCACCTTAACCAAGAGGACTTGTTCATAGGCTAAACCCATTATTAAAACCCGAAAGGATTTGCCTCACTGTTTTAAAGTCCTTAGTTTTAAAATTTCTAAAGAATATACCTGTAGGAAAATGGCGAAATTACCCACAGGTAGGAAGGAAACTTGATTGCTCGAAAGAACTACTCTCGGAAACTTCATTACATAAAATTGCTCGTGGATAAAATAGTGAAACAATAATTTCTAATGCATAAAACTTTTTAAACAGATTAAATCGCGACGATAGAGATGAGTTCTAGGGGACGCGGTAGAGGTAGAATGGCCGCATCGGAACCGTTAGGGTCTGGCCATGGGTCAGAAAGTGAAGTGCCGCCAACTGTGGACGTAGAAGGGCAAGACCAGACAGGAGAAGATGACGCAGTGTCGCGGGCCATGTTACGAATTTTAGAGCGTGTAGCAGGAGCTAGTAGAGGAAATGGAACTCAAAAGTCGGTGTCGGAAAGGCTTAGATTGAACGGAGCTGAGATCTTTAGAGGAATATCTGGAGTAGCCCCGAACGTAGCGGAGTATTGGCTAGAAGCGATCCGAAAGAATCATGGGCGATTTGGGTGCACCAATGAAGAAAAGTCGAAGGGTCTTTGTTTCGTTGCTTAGCGCGAAGCTTATCGTTGGTGGCTCATCCGTCAAGCAAAGTGTACCGCAGATCGGCAGGATTGGGACTTCTTTAAGGTTAAGTTTGAAGGAAAGTACGTAGGAGCCGTTATTTGGACTCGCAAAGGAAAGCGTTTCTAAATCTAGTACAAGGAAGTAAGTCGATAATGAGTACGAGCGGAATTCGTGCGACTTAGTCGAGTATGCTAAAGGAATTGTGGCCACTAATTATGAGAGGTGCGTCCGGTTTGAAGAGGGATTGCGAGATGAACTTCGAATGGTGATTGCTCCGCAGAGAGAGAGAGACTTCGCGGTGCTAGTGGAGAAAGCTCGGATCATTGAAGAGGTTAAGAAGACTATAAGAGAAAACCGAGAAAAGAATAGGAGCGAGAATAAGAGAAATATTGGACCGTCAAGTATCGCTTGGTAATGTCCGAGAAAAGACCAAGGACCGAGAACCCCTGTAAATGCACTTGTACCAATGGATCGGAATCGTTCTTGTGTTCGATGTGGAAGACCTCACACAGGAGAGTGTTGGGGAAATAGTAAAGAATGCTTTCGGTGTGGATCTAAGGCACATTTAGTTAAGAATTGTCCTCAAGCGACGAGGGGTCGTGGTTCAAGTCATGGAAGGAATGGTTCTAGTCAGAGTCAACCAAGGATGTGATATTAGGTAAGCTCCTTTGCTTTGGTACGTGCTTAAATTACTTGGTTTGATTACGATTTAGCCTTTCTGTGTTGCTAAGAGAGGTGTTTCGAATTTTTTTTTTAGCATGAACTTAGGGACTGTGTCGGGAAGTTTGATAGAGTAAGATCAGAGTGCGCAGCAGAGGCGTAGAATAGCGAATTATGATTGTTCGGTTATAAGTAATTTCGAGGACGAAATTATTTTAAGGAGGGTAGAATTGTAACACCCTGGTTTAGGGGTTATGCGTTTGGAGCATAACTCGAGCATTTAGTAGGCTATGGTCATGTTGAGAGAATTTTTAGGGGCTAGGTAATTCGGATATAATTCGAGTGTTGGAAGGGTTTTGGGTGTTTTTGGATGTGGTTTAGAAGTTTAAGAATGCTCGGATTGAAGGGGAAAGGCTTAGGAAAATTTTAATTTTTGGGGTTAAGGAATGGAGATTTGGGCTTTAGAGGTTTTAAAAGAATTAATTGGGCGTTTTAGGCACATGAAAGGCATTAGCAGAGTGGTTATGCGCTGCGCTTGGGGGCTTTGGAAGGTGGCGCCTATGGGGCTTGGGTTCGAGTCCAAGCGAGCAATTTCTTGTTTTATTTTTTTGCGTCAAGGGGACTGGGCTAAGTAGGCCTTAAAATTAAATGGGTAGGTTTGATGGACATGGAAGTCCAGTGGCGAGTGGCTCTTAGGCGCTACTTAGGTATTTGGAGGAGAAGAGAGCACGGGTTCGAGAAATTTGGAGTGCATTTGGGCGTTTATTTTGTTATTTGGTGATGGGCGGAAGTAAGAAGGGTTAAAAGCAATTGTTGCGGGTTTCTAGCATGAAATTCAATGAGGCCGAGTGGCACGGGCGTTAGGGGAAAGGTCGCAGACATGGTGTCCTGAGTTCGAACCCAAGGGTGTGCAATTGAGTTTTTTTATTTTATTCCTTTTTGGGCAGCAATTGAATATTGGACGGCACATGGGTAAGTGGTTTAATCACTTTGGAATTCGGCTGGTAGGAGGTGATAAACATGGGTTTAGTTTTTATTTTTTTTTTAATAAATTATGGGATAATTATTTATTATTTATTATTATTTATTAATTAGATTAAGTGGAATTATTATTATTTATTTGTTTTTTTATGATAATGGGATAATATGAGTTTTTTTAGGATTATTATAGGAGATAATCAAGGATATTATGAAGATTAAATGAATTATTGGATTATTAGTAGAGTATTCAAATAGAATTGAATTAGTGAAGTGTTGGCCAAATTTTGGAGACTTCAAGGGGGGTTGGCCGAATACTATAAATAGGGGAGGGTAGAGTGCTAGTTGTTCATCAAGTCTTTTGCCTCTCCCTCTTGGTGTGCCGATTTCTTCTTTGGCCTTTGTAGCCAAATAATTCTTTTGTTTTCTTTTAATCCCTTGTTAAAGAAATCTCCCTTGGTGTCCTAGTGGGGTTGGCGAATCTTAAGCAAGAGTGGTAAGTATATTACTGTCCTTAGCAATCGTTTTATGAATTTCTTGTTGTAGTGGCCAAAACCGAATGATTGGCCTTAGTTTTGGCATGGCGAATGCCATAGTGCCATTAAGTATGTTCTCTTGTGTGTAGCCAGAAAGAAGGAAGCATTGAGGAAGTCTCTTGGATTCGATCATCTAAGGGGCATATCGACAAAGTCTGAGGAGCCTTTGAGATTTTAGATCGTTTGGTAAGTAGTTAAATTGTAGTTGTTCGCTTGAGATTTTGTATTATGGTGTTTAACCAAAGGGTTCTAATTAAGTGATTACGATGGACGTGGATTCGAGTACCAGTCAAGGTGGGCAAGGGAAAGTCCCCATCCCAAAGTTCAAGAAGAGATCCGTTTCTGCTGTTCGAGAGTGGCCACGGGGTGTGGGCCAACAAAGAAGAAGCGTTAAGCGAAAAGTAGAGTTTTGCTAGACGATAGCGTCGAGGATCGAGAGTCTAGAACTCCTAGTGATAAGGTGTGTAGTTAGCCATTGTTTCCGGGATTTGCGTGATATTTGCCTATTTTATATGTTTGCTAACAAGTGCAGTTAAATGTGAAAATGGTACCCTTAAGGGGTATGACGATGACCAGGTTAGTGGCAAACTTGTTACTATGTGATCACTGATTTAAATATGATTGTATGCCTATATTTGTGTGAAAGACATGCTCATGCATCACCTTGTTATTATATCACGTTACATGTGCATGGGTGGGTTTTTGAAAGAAGATGCGGGTGTACTTGAGTGCGTGGTTGATGTCGACTTTGTGCTACATCGTGGATTGGCGCCGATCGAGGTCGCGTTGTGGATCTTTGCGATTTAGTTCGCGTGGTTACCTTGATTGATATGGGCTTTATGCCATATCGTGGCTTGATGGATTCTTGTGTGCTCCATCGTGGTTTGATGTTGGCTATACGCTACATCGTGGATGGCATTGGTTGCCTTTTTGGAGGGAAAAGGAGAGGGTGACTCGATAGTCCCCCGGTGTGTGGTAAATTTGGATAAGGGGTGTGTAGCGGATGGACCCTAGGTTGGGTTGGGAATCATGTTGCATTATTTTTGTGATAATATGGAAATGGGCCAAGCCCAATATGACATGTGGATAGGTATGTTTTGGAAACATACGTGGAAATGGGCCAAGCCCAGATGATATGTGGTTTATTGAGAAATGGGCCAAGCCCAGTATGTGATGTGATTTGGATGTGGGCCAAGCCCAGATTGTGGTAATTGTTAGAATGATATGTACATTACTTGTTGCATTTGATATTATGTGGCTAAGCATGTGGGTGGATTTCAGTGGTTAACTTACACACTGAGTCATTGTGACTCACCCAATTATTTATCCATCATCGCAGGAGAGTCGTGACTAGTGGACGGGTTGGAGTGGATACAAGGTGGCCCATGCAGAAGGAGATTTTCATACAGAAGATGTTTTACTTTATTTAAGCATTTTATACTATCAGTATTTTGGGATTTTATTTGATGTAATAAGGGCCTCTTTGATTTAAAGTACTCTATTTATTAATGTTGAAGTTTACACTACACTTAGTAATATTTTCGCAAAAGATTCATATTATAGCAACTTGTTATAATGTTTTAATTCGGAAGTTTTCAACAAGCTTATATTATTTATTAAATTTTAAATGGACATGATTTCCAGGGATAATAAATCCCAAAGTCAACGATTTCCAACCGTCTTTCCCAGTGACATAACCAGATTCGGTCGTAGTGAATGGGCCGGGTTTGGGGATGTTACAAAACCCAAATCAAAATGGCTGTCACCCAAGACTCTGACTGATGAGGCTCCTTCACTCCTTCGCTTTGCTCCTTTGTTGATGGCTCTCCAAAGTGGCCGACTACGGGCTCTTTAAGAGGCTTAATTGCTAAAATCTCTATGAAGAGATGATGCTAGGCGTGGGGAATGGAAAATGCTAAAGAGAATTGAGAGAGAAGAGAATGATGAGGGATGAGGGATCAAATGAGGTCTTATTTATAGGTGAAGAGATAAGGGTAGTTTGCTAAAAATAGAGAGGTTTAGTCTCTTCAAGCTTTTCCAATGAGTGGTCGGCCATGCTTAGTGGATTTTGAGTTGAATTTTGCTGATTTTTAAGCAATTTAAATGCCATAATAACTCAGGACTGAGACTCGGTCAAATGTAAATCTTCGGGCAAATCTCTAATTTCTTCAACATTGCAAGGACCTTGTAACAGCCCGTTTTTAGTCAAATCGAAACAGTGGTTCCGGGACCACAAATTCAAAGTCAAAATATTTATTTTATTTTTTTAATAAGGTCTACAGCATGATAGAATTATTGTGTGAAAGTTTTGTAAATAAATTTTCTTTGTTGGAATGGTTAATTCGAGAAAAGGACTAAATCGCATAAAGTGCAAAAGTGTCATTCTATTAGTTAAGAGTATTAAATAGCTATGAAATTAAATTGTGGGAGTCCTTATGTTGAAATTAGACCATTTTTTAAGGTTAGTGGACATTTATGTCCATGGTTTAGGTGATATATTGATGTTTTATTAAAAGGTTAATATAGTAATTTTATAATAATTTAAGTTAAAAATGATAAAAACAATTTGTCGTCATCTTCATAAAACACAACCACCGAATTTAGGGCTTGAAAAACACCATTTAAGAGCTTGGACATTCGGCTATGGTGCCTTGAACATTTAAATCTATTTTTGCTCTATTTTTAATGATTTTTACGTTTTGAGATCGTTGCTTCATTATTCTAGCTAGCTTTGTACCTTAGATTTTGAAACTGTTAAAGATTTATCATGTTGCCATTGTTGAATGCTTGAGTAAATTGATGGTTGATGATGGATTTTGAATAGCTGTTGTTAGTTAAACTAGTTTTGTAAAGTGATTTTTGAACAAAATGTCAAAAAGGGATTAAATTGTGAAAATGTAAAATTTTGTGGGTAAAAGTGTGAATAAATTGAAAATATGGGCTACTAGTAACATATAGAAAATTTGGCTAAAAATGGGTTGGTGATAAATTGCATGAATTTGAAATTTTGTGTATTAGGGACTAAATTGTAAAAGTGTGTAACATTAGGGGCATATATGTAAATTTGCCAAAATATGTATTAAAGGATAAATTGAATAAATTGAATCTTTGAATGTCCTAAATTTGATAATATATAGATCAGGATAAGCCGAGATCGGAATTAGATCGGGGAAAAGAAAAGTGGATGAATTGCTTAGATATTTGCTATCGAAGCGTCTGAGGTAAGTTCGTATAATTAGAATCGAACTTTTAAATACTTGTAATTATTTGAAATGAATGTATGTAATTGAGTAAATGATTTGCTTGAAATTCAAATGCCTTATTGATATATTATGATGGTTACCGAGCCCCGTTTGAACCGTAAGAATTCGTAGGATACGAGTGACATGTCACTAGGGTTACCGTTTCGGTCGAGCTCATGCATTTGTTGCGGACTCACCATAGCTCGTATGAGCTTACCGATATATTAGCTCTTAAGAGCTTACTATTTTCAACTCAAAAGGAGCTTACTGTCCATCAGCTCAGGAGGAGCTTACTGATCATAGCTCGAAAGAGCAGAAATGATAATAAATTGACGAATTACTGATTTATATGTTATGTATATCACCCGAGTATCTCTCGATATTCTAATAGGTTCAACGGGCATAAATTCTGTTATTGGTTATGTGAAAAGATATGTGTTATATGGATGAGTTACTGTTATTGTTATCGAATGAATTACCGTTTATATGATTGAGAATGAAATGTTATAAATGATGTACATGATATATGTGAATTTGATAAGATACAATGTTTGAGTATTTAAATTGAGATAATGGATGATTACATGCACTTATATGACTAACTTGTTGATGAATGCCTGTGTATAGGCATTTGGCAAGTGTATTTGGTATACTTTATTTAATTGTTTGATTATGTATAAATGGTAAGTTTAATTTTGTATTATACGGGCTTACTAAGCTTTAAAGCTTACTCTGTTTCCTTTCCATGTTTTATAGAGGTTTCATAGCTCGCTCGATCCGGATAAAGTAAGAGTTACGCATCACACTATCCAGTTGCTGTTGGTACTTTTGAACTCTTGGATATTTGTAAATATGGCATGTATAGGCTAGTTATAAAGATGATAGTTATGGTTACTAGAGATAAAGATTTTGGGTACATGTTGTGGTATAAGTTTAAGCCATGTGATTTGGCTTATCTTGGTGTAATATTTTGGTTGTGTATAAGTGTTCAAATATGGTATGTTTTGGCAAGTATTAGATGAAATAGAAATATACAAATGTTGTCTTGATTTGTAATAGGCATATGAATGGAAAATGCATGATATTAATTAGGTATTTGAATACTATGTCAAATTGGTGTAAAATGTGTATGAAATGTTGTGGATTGGCAGCCTATTGGATTATAAAATGTTGCAATCTATGCTTGTGCATGCATGTATAAATAGGGTGGCAAGATGGCTTTGCAAATAGCCTATTTTTGTCCACATGGGTAGAGACACGGACGTGTGTCTCAGCTGTGTGCGACACACGGTCATGTTACACGGCTGTGTGTCCCATGGTGTTGATATTAGAACCAAGTCAGTATGCTCCACACGGTCTCACACGAGCGTGTGATCGGACCAGTGTGGTACAAGTCGATATACCACCTAATTGACACGGGGCCTAGCACACTGGCGTGTGACTTGGCCGTGTTGCATAAGTCGATATACCCTACGTTTTAGCACGACCTAGCACACGACTGGCACATGGGCGTGTGTGGCCCTTTAAAGGGCACACGGGCTAGACACACGGGCGTGTGGTTGGCCGTGTGACCCAAGTTAGTATGCACCCCGGCCACACGGTGGAGACACGAGCGTGTTTGGTGGGTGTGTGAGACATACGACACAGTCTGCGGGCGTGTGTCCTCTATATTGAGAAAAACTTTCAAAGTTTAGTAGAAGTTTCATAAGTTATCGGTGTAGCCCCGAACCGCTCTAAGGCATGTTTAAGGCCTCGTAGGCTATTGTGAGGACAAATTGAATGATGATTATATCAAATGATTATACGCATGAGAAAAATACGGTTATATGTGTTATAAGTCTTGTAATGCTTTGTAACCCTATTTCGGTGTTGAATACGGGTGAGGGTGTTACATTTATTAGTATATCGAGCTATGATTTAGTCGATTCTAGGACTAACGTAGCGTATGTGAGTCTAGCTATACATGCCATATATATAAAGCGTGATAGTGTGATGACTCCTAACATTTTCAAATGTATTTTTATATAGTAAATGGATCTTGATCGAGCTGTAGTAGATGAGGTTAAGAGTAATGCGCCTGCTCCCACTCAAGGGACAGCGCCTTCTGATTCTAGACCCGTAACGGGTAGCCAGGGAGGAGAGGCTAAAGAAGCCTTCTTCCAAATAATGAGCAGTGGTTCACACAATACATCCGTCACGAACCCGACTACTCAACAACCTCCACCCCACCTATTCCCCAATCGATCCTTGTATTTCCTCAATGTATGGATCCTTTGCGATTGAATAAACCACCTGTTGATAAGATACGAAAAAATAGGGCTGAGGAATTCAGAGCTACTGTTAATGATGACCCTGAGAGAGCCGATTTTTGGCTTGAGAACATGATCCGGGTATTTGATGAACTATCTTTTTGAAGAATGTTTAAAGTGTGCTATATCACTGTTGAGAGACAACTGCGTATCGGTGGTGGAATACCTTGATATCCGTAGTTCTGCAAGAAAGAGTTACTTGGAGGTTCTTTCAAGTTGAATTCGAGAAAGAAATACATCACCAAAGGTTCATTGATCGAGAAGCGAAAGGAATTTCTTGAACTAAAACAAAGGCCAGTATATTGGTAGCGAGAATATGAAAGAGAGTTTATGCGACTCAAACAAATATGCTCGTGAATGTGTATCTTAGAGGCTATAATGTGTAAAAGGTTCAGAGGATGGATTAAATGAAGAAATCGGACTATTAGTTGGGATTCTTGAGTGAAAGGGTTTGTCGTTCTATTTGTGAGCTTGTAAAGCCGAAGAGCTTTGCAAAGAGAAAAGAAAAGTCGATTTTGAGGCTAGAGACTTTAGAAATAGATTTGCGGGCAAATCACATCGATCGACATCAAAGAAATCTAGAGAATATCATCCTCGTTCTCATCGCGCTGCGAGATTTCGATCGATCAGAGATAGAGATCGAAACATTTCAACTCTAAACCTCGGGCGACATACATTTGCGGTGTGGGTAGTGTTAGAAATGTTGGACACGATGTGTAAGCAACCGCAATAAGCGGTGAGACGGTGAATGTAGAATATTAAGCGGAGCTTGTTTTAAATGTGGATCTCTTGATCATTATCTCCGGGACTGTCTTGAAAATTCTATAGTTGAAAGAGATCAACCGGTGAAAGTAAATAATACGGCTACTAGAGGGAGACCACCTCAAAATTTGGGAATACAGTGATAACCGAGGTACTACAAGAGATTACATTTGTGAGATCGAGCGCGAGCACTGCTCGATCTTATGCTACCCGTGCACGGGAGGAGGCATCATTGCCAGACATTATTACTGGTACTTTTTCTCTTTTTGATACTGACATAGTTGTGTTGATAGATCCTAGATTAGCCCATTCATATATCTGTATGAATTTAGTATTTAAAAGATTTTACATCTCGAGTCTACAAAGTTTGTAATTAGAGTTTTGAATCCCTTAGGGTGTGCTGTGTTAGTTGATAAAATTTGTAAGAATTGTCCTTTGATAACTTCGGGAGTTCTTGTTTTTCCGGTGACTTGATGCTTCTACCGTTTGATGAGTTTGATGTGATTTTGGGTATGGACTAGTTTACTATGCATGATGCGATTGTGAATTGTAGAGGCGAAAGATTATCGAATTGAAATATCGAATGATGAAATTCTTGGATTGAGTCTCATGATTCGAGTGAATTACCTCTCGTGATATCGTCTATGTTAGCTCGAAATGTAGGAAAAAGGGTTGTAATGCATATCTTGCATACGTCATCGAATACAAAGGTGTATCGAACCAAAGATTGAATTAGTACGAGTTGTATGCAAGTATCCGGATGTATTTCGAAGAGTTACCTGGGTTTACCACCTATCGAGAGGTTGAATTTGTTATTGAATTAGTATTTGGAATAATACCGATATTGATAGCTCCGCATGCAGAATGGCTCCAATGAGTTAAGAGAATTGAAAGCTTCGATTGCAAGAGTTGATGAGATAAAGGTTTTACTAGACCGAGTTTCTCTCCCCAGGGTGCATCGGTGTTATTTGTGAAAAAGAAAGATGGCACGATGAGAATGTGTATAGACTATCGACAAATTTCAACAAAGTGGCGATCAAGAATAAATACCCTTCGCCACGAATAGATGATTTGTTTGATCAGTTAAAAGGGGCAATGATGTTTTCAAAAATTGATTTGAGATCGGGTTATTACCGGTTCATGAGTTAAAGACTCGGATGTGCCAAAGATCGCATTTAGAACAAGGTACTGGACACTACGAATTTCTTGTTATGCCTTTTGGACTAACAAATGCACCTCTTTGTTTTTATGGACTTGATGAACCGAATTTTCAAAGTGGTACTTAGATCGATTCATAGTTGTATTTATTGATGACATTTTGATTTACTCTCTGATGAATCGAGCATGCGAGTATTTGAGAATCATGTTACAAACTTTAAAAGATAAATAGTTGTTTGCAAAGTTCAGCAAATGTGAGTTTTGCCTACGAGAGGTTGGTTTTCCGGGACATATAGTTTCAAATTGCAGTATCCGAGTTGACCCAAGCAAAATTTCTGCGATTATAGATTGGAAGCCTCAGAAATATATCCGAAGTCCGTAGTTTTCGGGACTAGCGGCTATTATAGATGATTTGTGAAAGGCTTCTCGATGATTACGACACTTTGGTGACACGATTGCTTCAAAAGATGTTAAATTTGAGTGGTCGAGAAAAGTGTCGTGAGCTTCAGCGGTTGAAAGCATTATTGACAGAGGCACGAGTGTTGGTTCAACTTTGAGTCGGGTAAAGAATTCGTAGTTTTTAGTGATGCATCGTTAAATGGCACAGGTTGTGTTTTGATCATGGGAAGGCAAAGTTATAACTTATGCCTCGAGATAGTTGAAGCCCTTACGAAAAGAATTATCCGACACACGATCTAGAGTTAGATACGATAGTGTTCGCATTGAAAATTTGGCGTCATTACTTGTTTGGTAAGAAAGGCCATATTTTTACCGATCACAAAATCCTGAAATATCTGATGACTCAGAAAGATTCGAATTTACGACAGCGGAGATGGTTAGGATTGCTAAAAGACTCTGAGTTAGTGATTGACTATCATCCGGGGAAAGCGAACGTAGTTACTGATGCCTTGAGCCGAAAGTCCTTATTTGCTTTACGTGCTTTGAACACACATTTAGCTTTGTATGACGACGGTTTGATAATAGCCGAGTTGAAAACGAGACCATTATTTCTACAGCAGATTTGTGAAGCTTAAAAATTTGATAATAAATTGCAAGCAAAATGAGCTCGGTGTGAGTCGACTTCGATTCGAGTTTGAATAGGTCCGATGATTGTTTGATGTTTCGTGATAGAATATGTGTATCAAGAAATTTCGAGCTCATTCAGAAGATTTTAAGCGAAGCACTACGATGAGTTGTTTATCGATTAACTGGAAAGCACAAAAATGTATAACGATTTGAAAGCGACTTTATTGGTGGTACAAAGACGAAAGCGAGATATCTCGAATTTGTTTCAAAATGTTTGATTTGTCGACAAGTCAAAGCCGAGCATCAAGTGTCATCGAGTTTATTCTGACTGTTATGATTCACGAGTGGAAGTGGGATAGAGTAACAATGGATTTCGTATCGGGTTTGCCCTTATCTCAGAAAAAGAAAGATGCGATTTGGGTTGTTGTTGTGATTGACAAAATCACTCATTTCATTCCGGTATGTATAGATTTCTCGCTTGAGAAATTAGTTTGAGTTATATATTTTTGAAATTGTGAGATTACATGGTGTTCCCCTATCTATTGTTTAAAATAGAGATTAGAGGTTTACATCGAGATTTTGGAAGAAATTACAAGAAGCTTTGGAGTGCGAAAGTGCATTTTAGCATCAAGCGTTTCACCGACCAAGCGGATGGTCAATCCGAACGAGTTATTCGGATACTTGAGGATATGTTGCATTGTTGCATTCTTGAGTTTGAAGGTAGCTGGGAGAAATATCTACCGCTGGTTGAATTTGCTTATGATAATATCTTCCAATCGAGTATAAAGATGGCACCGTACGAATCTCTATACGGTCATAAATGTATAACACCGTTGTACTGAACTAAGCTTAGAGAAAATAAGATTCACGGGGTTGATCTGATCAGAGAGACTGAAGAAAAAGTGAAAGTAATTCGCGATAGTTTGAAAGCAGCTTCGGATCGACAGAAATCATACGCGGATTTAAAACGTAAAGAAATTGAGTTTCAAGTCAATGATCAAGTGTTTCTAAAGGTGTCACCGTGGAAAAAGGTTCTTCGATTCGGCCGTAAAAGAAAGCTGAGTCCGCGATTTATCGGACAGTATGAGATCGTCAAAAGAATAGGGCCTGTAGCGTATCGACTAGCGTTACTGTCAGAACTTGAAAAGATTCATAATGTCTTTCACGTTTCTATGCTACGTCGATACAGATCCGATCTGTCACTTGTGATTTCTCCAATATATGTTGAGATCTGATGTAACATCCCCACACCGGCCCATTCACTACGTAACGAATCTGGTTATGTTAGTGAAAATATTTTAGACTTAGAATAAAATAGAAAAAATTTATTTGCTCTTGGAAACCATGTTCTTTTGAAATTATAGCCACATGTTTAATAATTCCATATTTGAATAAGTAAGTTATAAAAATATAACCATCTTTACATAGTGTTTCAATTTAAACAAACCATAATAGAGTTAATAATAAAATGATACCAAAATAATAAAATAATTCCTTATTACAACCATTATTTGAATGAAATACTTAATATTTAATATAGCCAAAAACATCTCCTTCGGCATGGGCCACCATGTATCCTCTCCGATCCCGGTCCATCTCATGAATCACCTAAAATGTTAGGAAAATAATTGGGTGAGTCCACAGACTCAGTGCATAACCACAACACAAATTTCCCACACGTATGGGCTTGGCCCATACCCACACAATCCTCAAAACAAATCATGCAAAGATGCACTTCAACCCAACCTACTATCCAATCAGACGCCAACCTTAGCGGACTCCACGCCTAAGGCCGTGGATAAACCACCACCGATCACCTCGTGATCCAAAACATTACCTTGGCAACTCTCTCGCACAAGGTCGTGGTGAGCCACCGATCAACCAAAATGATCTCAACCTCAATATCCATCTCACGGTGATGCACATAGCCATCAACCGCCGAGATGGGCACCTAGCCAACATCTCCCTTGAGGTAGCACGGCTAACCATCAAGCGCTAATGTAGCCTGAGCTATCATTAGACCATTACACCTTGTGTACACTTCCTCCTTCATCGAATCAAGCCCCACCTCATGCAAATATGTAGATGCTACGTGTTAAGTCATCATATCACATAAGAATATAAATATATATATACATACATAAATACATCACAAATAATCTTACCATCACGGTTCTCATGTAACATCCCAAAAATGGGGTTATTTAGAATTTAATCATTTTTCTTATTATAAACAAATTGTGATATTATTTATGGAATGTTAAGGCTTAATTGTGGATTTTTAGTAAGCTCGAGTAGCGGGAAAAATGTTATTTTCAAGCTTTGAGGTAGGAGCCTTAACAAGTGGGGTTATAAGAATAATTGGGGATAAATTGGACATAAGATGAGCCTAGAATAAGTGGCAAAGCAAGCCCACTTAAGAACTAGTATGTGACGCCACCAAGGAGCAAGGAGAGCCTTGGTTGAGTCACAAAATCCCCTTTCTTTTGCTCTTATTTGACGGCAACAAGGGAGAGTTCTCCTCGATTTAAACTCCTTTAAATAATGGGATAATAATAGGATTTAGTTAGATTTTTAAGTAGATTAATTAATAGATTAATAGATTAATCTCTAAGTATTAGCCAGAGAAAATATAGGCCTTGGAATTAATTCAAATTATTTGAATTAATACAAATGTGTGGTCAAGAGTAACTTGGAGTGTTTTGTCGAATTTGAACTCTCCCTAGGGAGAGTGGACGGCAAGCATAGGAGGGGGAAACCGAATTTCTTTGTTATTTTCTTCATTATTTCTAGCTAAGGCTCCATCTTTTAATTTTCTTCTCTTTATTCTCTCAAAACTAAAAACCCTTTTTCTTTTAGATCTTGGCCGAACCTCCTACACTTCACCCTCCATCTATTTCTTTTCAACCTTCAACAAAACCGAATGCACCATTGATTCTTTCCCATCTTCTTTTTCCCTTTTCCTGTTGGCCGAATACCCTCCTCTTCTGTTGCCGAAACTCTAAACACCTTCTTCCCTCATTATTTTTTCTCTCTAGCTGAAGTACTCCACACCTTGGTGCCGAACTCTCTTTTCCCATTTGGTGTATCTTTGGCCGAATATACTCTAGTGGTTTGCCGAAAATTCTCTTCTTCTATTCTAGTGCACTTTGGCCGAAGTTTGGAAGGGATATAGATCTCGTTGGATCCTCGTTGTCAACTGATTTGGTGAAGGTAAGAGTATGCCGAAACTCCATGGTTTCCCTCTCTGTTCCTTTTCGATTTCTATTAGGGGAGGGTAGGTGCCGATTTCGGCAAAGGCTAACAATGCTTCTAAACGTTTTTGGTAAACGATTCTCCTAGGTACCCAAATTCGTGAAGCGATCGACCCAAGCTCCTAATCTCTAGCATTCGGCTTTGGTAAGTGGTGGTAGGATCAATTTCTTTGTCATAACAATTCGATTAAGCGAGAAGGCTCTCGACATTGTCCATTGACCGATTATAGTTTGTGAACCTGATTCGTGATTTGGGTCTTTGAGACTAGTATTCAAAGCGAGTAGGTAAGGATTCGGGTTCAAGCAATAACCCTATAGAATCATTGGGTTTGGCGAATGGCCATTTCACTAACTTTGGTAGTTGGCGAATATAGGGGCAAGGACGTAGAGTGTGGCCGATTGGTTTTCTTCGGGATTAAGACTATCATCGATATCGGTGTGTACATACACACTTATAGCGATTAATGTTGTGTTATATATATATATATTTTGTATGTAAATCGCTTGATATAGATGCGTGATTGGTACCTTAACTAGTACAAGTGAGGATCCGTGTAAGTCTCTGTTAAGATGAGATTACTTTAATGCTTTTGGGAAGCATGGATTATTGACACATGTAATGAATGCATGAGATCTGTTGTTAACTATTTATCTACTGTGGGTTATATGAGAGGAGAAGCAAAGTGGCGTTTGGTCTTTGTGAGCACCGTGTTTGGTAACACTGCGTGACTATATGTCACGAGAGGTTTGGTACCTCCGGAGGTTTGGTACCTCATAGCGACTTGTCCCCTCGTGGGTTAACACCACCGTGGGTTGGCCCCACTTGAGATATGGGATCGTCTCGCGCGGTGATTTGGTATCACACGATGGGTTGGCCCCATCACCCGATTTGTGTCTACGGACACGATTGCTTTGGTAGCACATTGTGACTATATGTCACCAAAGTGGTTTGGCACCACCGGTGTTTTGGTAACACATTGTGACTACGGTCACCAAAGTGGTTTGGTACCACATGGGGTAGACAAAGGCGTTTGGTTGGCTAGGTTGGGCACACGATACTCTGCATATTAAGCTGTTATATGTTGTGTATGAAATGTTGTTTTTTTAAGCGGGGAAGGGTTACATCATCGAGTCTTGGTGACTCACCTTCTCCTTTAACATTTTTCAGGTGACTCGTAGATGGCGGTTGAGGAGCCGGTTGGACTCGAGGTGGCCATGCAAGTGGACTTAAACTTATTGAACTTTAAATTTGGTCATTTTTATTTTGGTTGTAATAAGGCCTCCCTAAACTTTATTTGTGGTATTTTTTTCTTTATATGTTGGATAATTACTTTAAACTATATTATTAAAGTGAATTGAAATCACATGTTTTCTTAAATTTACGAAAAAATGTTTTATCGTGCCATCAGCACACTTGAAATTTGTATAATAACCGGACTTAATTAAACTTCCAAACTAAATCCAAGTACAGTTTTGGCAAGATAACCAAAAACAATGGGGTTTTCAATGAAACTTAAATTGGTTCTAGATGGTGTTCAAAAAGTTTTTCTCCGTAGCAAATCAAATTCGGTCGTAATGTTTGGGCCGGGTTTGGGTTATTCTGAATTGGTATCGAGCCCAGTTCAAAGCTGGTTGTGGGGGCCCAAGGCCCAAAAATGTTTTAGTAGGCCTTATGGAATGATTTTTGGTTTTGAACAAAGATGGCCCGAGTCTCCGGCACCAATCCGCCTGTAAGTATATCTAAACCTCTTGGTGAATTATATTACAGTAGAAGGGTAGGAAGCATGAACGTAGATAGACTTATAGGACTTGGACCTAAGGTTAGATTACTCAAACACAAACGGAAGCATAAGACTTAAGGAACTAAACCAACCTATGACTTAGTCAATGAGCTAGGGGTGTGGTAACCCTGACGCATGTCTAGGATTGGATCGGAAGAGCACGGTATTTAGCGATCCTCGTGACTCACCTCCTCTTCGCAGTATCCTGCAGTGCGTAGCTTCCAGTTCACCCTAACTCGCAGAGGGCTCGGTGGTGTGGCAACCCTGCGTGCGCATGTCTAGAAAGGTTCGGTGAGAGCTTGGTATTTAAGCGGTCCACGTGACCCACCTCCTCTTCACTCGAATCCCGCTGGTGCGTAGCCTTGGTTCACCCCGACCAGAAGGCTCGGTCATAGGCTAAACACAATGATTAAAACCCAAAAGGGAATTAGCCTTGTTTTTTTGAAATAGAATGAAACAACAAACCCTAACGTTTCCAAAACTTGTGCAATAACTTTCTCAAATCCTAGAACATCACTCTTACAGCGCTTTTTCTCGAAAAACTTAACTTGTGAAAAATTACGTAAATACCCTTAGGAGTGAAATGACCAAAATGCCCTGACCCATAAAATATTAACTCAATGGTTTTGCCCAAAAATTCCAATGATTTTATAAACATTCAAAAACCTTGCTTTGAAAATCATCGGCCAAAATATATTGGTTCGGAAAATTGCGTAAAATACCCTCGTAGGAAAAAGACTAAAATACCACCAGGTTAGAAATGGCGAGAAATGTCCGATGAGCGAATAGGTATGGAAAGTATTAAGGAATGGATGCATGAACTTTTTTGTGTGAACTAGGATAGGAAATCTGAAACTTTGTTTGCTCGAAAGAATCTCTCGATTAAACCTTATCCATAAAATTTCGTCATGAGTAATAAAGTGAAACAAATGCTAACGCATAAAATTTTTCTTAATCAGATTAAAAGCGCGGTAGATAGAATGAGTTCTAGAGGACGTGGGACGCCGTGGACGTGGTAGGGGTAGGATGACGGTGTCCGAACCGTCAGTCGGGACAAGGTTCGAAAATGAGGTACCATCGCCACCACCACCTCCTACTTTTAGAGCAGAGGAGCCGGATCGACCCGGTGGCGAGGCGGTGATCGCAAGTCGTGTTGCGAGTTTTGGAGATGGTGGCCGGGGTGGTGGAAATGTGGGAGCTGGAAATTGTCCCCGAGCGACTCCGATCTAACGGAGCGGAGGTATTCCGAGGTGTGTCGAGTGGCACCGCAGGCGTGAATCTTGGCTAGAATCAATCGAAAGAATCATGGATGACCTTGACTGACCGAGGAAGAAAAAGCTGAAAAGGGGCGATGTCGCTTCTAAAGGATGAAGCGATCGGTGGTGGCTTACTGTTCGAGATGGGGCTACATTGAGATGATTTGACTTGGGAGTATTTCGTAACCACCTATCGGAAGAAGTATGTGGGTATCGCCACTCGACGCCAGAGAAAGGCTTTTTTCGGGATTAGTGCAAGGAACTAAGTCCGTGTCGGAATATGAGGCGGAATTTTAAGAAATTTTGAGTAGGTATGCGAGAGGCATCGTAGCTCACGAACATGAGCGCCGTGTCCGCTTTGAGGACGGACTCGAGATGATTTAAGGTTACCGATTGCCCCCTGGCGGAGTTCGTGAGTTCTCATCTCTAGTGGAGAAGGCTAAGGTAGCCGAAGGGATCAAGGAGGAGGTGTGAGGCGAGCTATAGTAAGAACAATCGAAGAGAGGTTTTGGGTCATTTGGATCAAGCGGTAGTGCTCGAGAAAAAGGCTAGGCCAAGTGGGCCCAATCAGGCTGACAAGGCCCACGATCGCTAATCGAGGCCGACTCGGTGTAACCGGCTGGAAAGACCCATTGGGAGGATGTTGGACCGGTGATAAAGGATGTTTTGAGTGTGGGTCTTTGGAGCACCGTGTCGAGATTGTCCCCGAAACTAGCTAAGAAGCGGCCCGGAGGCGTAACCGTGCTCGTGGATAGAAATGTAGGACAACAGAGGGTCGTGGTAATGGCAGAGGAAACAACGGTCCTAACCGAGGTCGTGGAACTCAAGGCAGAGGTTCAGCAAACACAGAGGCTAGGCGGCTGGCTTGGTTTACTGTGGCCAGGTGTCGCGAGGAAGGTGACGCACCCGGATGTTATAACGGTATGTTTTTAATTTTTGGTTTTCCTTATGTTGCATTGATTGATGTGGGCTCGACGCACTTTCGTACATTGCTAGTAGTGTGGTAGGAACTATGGACCTAAACTCACGAAATTGCTTCTAGGAGATGACCGTAGTTAGCCCTTTAGGTCACTCTGTAATAGTAGACAAACTTTATAGAGGCGTGCACCCTAGAACTTCAAGGGGTAGTATTTGTAGCTGATTTAATGGAACTACCGTTGGGGAGTTCGATTTGATCCTTGGAATGGTGGTGATTAAGTATCAAGCGAATTTGGATTGCGACCAAAAGCGCATGGTTCTAAAGCAGGTGAAGGTGATGAAGTGGTTATGATAGGAGATAGGAGGAATTACCTATCCAACGTAGTGTCCGCCTTGAAGGCGAAAGGATGGTCAAGAAGGGTTGTGAGGCGTATTTGGTTCAAATCGTGCTTTGGAAGCTAAGGGGTTAGTAGTTGGAAAGGTCCGAACGGTTTGGGAATTTTGTCGATGTATTCCCGGAAGAACTTAGGGTTTGCCTCGGATCGGGAAGTCGAATTCGGTATAGACTTGCTACCCGAGCGGCACTGTGTCCATAGCACCATACCGAATGGCACCAAAGGAATTGGTGGAGCTAAAGGCTCAAATTCAGGAGCTCTTGGATAGAGGGTTTATACGACCAAGTATATCTCCGTGGGAGCGCTTTGTGTTGTTTGTCAAGAAGAAGGAGCGGTTCTATGCGGATGTGCATCGACTCACCGTCGATTAAATAAGTTAACGATCAAGAACAAGTATCCGTTGCCTCGGATTGACGACTTGTTTGATCAAGCTGAAGGGTGCCTCGGTGTTTTCAAAGATAGACCTTAGGTCAGAGTTACCATCAACTTAAGGTGAAGGAGGGTGATGTTCACAAAGCGGCATTCCGAACTTCGGTATGGGCATTTTGAGTTCTTGGTAATGCCATTCGGGTTGACTAATGCGCAAGCGGCATTTATGGACTTGATGAATAGAGTATTCCAAAGAAGATTTGGACCGATTCGTCGTGGTGTTCATAGAGCGACATATTGGTTTATTCAAAGACAGAAGAGGAGCATGACAAGCATTTACGGATAGTTACTGCAAGTATTGAGGAGAAGCGATTATATGCCAAATTCAAAGTAAGTGTGAATTTTGGCTTAGGGAAGTGGCTTTCTTAGGTCATGTAGTATCGGTTGAAGGAATTAGGGTAGACCCTCGCAAGATTGAAGCGAAGATTGGAGTGGAAACCACCTAGGGCGGTGGGTGAAATACGAAGTTTTACGGGTTTAGCGGGTACTAACGGAGATTCGTGGAAGGATTCTCTCTAATAGCAGTGTAGATTGACCAAGTTACTAAGGAAAGGTGTTCCATTTGTATGGACGGAGAAGCAGCAAGAAAGCTTTGATAAGTTAAGGAAAATTTTGACTGGAAGCTCGGTTTGAGTACGACCAAGCGGGGAAGTTATTCACTATCATTGTGATGCATCTCACACCGGTTTGGGATGTGTGTCTTGTCTGAGATGGGAAGGTAGTAGCCTATGCATCCCGTCGATTAAGACCGCACGAGGTTAACTACCCAACGCACGACTTGGAGTTAGCGGCGATGCGTCTTCGCTCTGAAGATATGGTGACATTACGTATGGGGAGAAGTCGATAGTCTACACGGATCACAAAAGCTTGAGGTATCTCGACTCGAAGGATCTCGAATCGAGGCAGGCGTCGGTGGATTGAACTACTAAAGGACTACGATTGTTCAATCGAGTACCATCCGGTAAGGCTAATGTGGTAGCCGACGCATTGAGCCGGAAGGTGGTGACGGACTTAAGAGCAATGTTCGCTCGGTTGAGTCTATATGATGATGGGAGTCTGTTGGCGGAACTTCAAGTAAAGCCAACGTGGATTGAGAGATTAAGGAAAAGCGCTTAGTGGATGCGAGCTTGAGCGCTAAGAGGGTACAAGTTCGAGGATGGTGGTTTGGAAGGGTATAGTCAATCTAGTGATGGAGTGCTTTGTTTTCAGGGCGAGCATGTATGCAAGGGATACTGAGAATTAAAGCGTAAAAATTCTCCAAGATGCACATAGCGCCCATACGCTATGCATCCGGGGAAGCAAGATGTATGGAGATTTGCGAAAAGCAGATTCGTGGCACAGGTTGAAGCGTGAGATAACGGAGTTCGTAGGGAAGTGTCGGCGTGTCGCCGAGTTAAGTGAACATCGGTTACCATCGGGACTACTTCAACCGATAAAGATCCTCAATGGAAATGGGAGAGGATCACCATGGATTTTGTTAGTAGGCTACCCTTACGCCACCAAGAAGGATGCGATTTGGGTAATTGTGGATCGCGACTAAATCAGCTCACTTTATGCCTGGTGAGAATGGATTACTCACTCCGAAGCTAGTGAAGGCGTATGTGGGTGAAATAGTGAGGTTGCATGGTGTGCGATGATCGATTATCTCGGATAGGGATCCCGATTCACGTCAAGGTTTTTGAAAGCGTTGCATCAAGCTTTGGGTACACGGTTAGATTTGATGACGGCTTTCCATCCACAATCGGCAGATGATCGGAAAGGGTGATCTGATTTTAGAAGACATGTTAAGAGGTGTGTCTTGGATTTTAGTGGTAGTTGGGAGGAGTACCTACCATTATGTAATTCGCTTATAACAATAGTTATCAAGCGAGTATTCAAATGGCTCCACACGAGGCCCTATATGGACGAAAGTGCCGTACTCCTACATGTTGGACGGAGTTGGGGAAAGACAAGTTCCGGGTCCAGAGGTGGTAACAGGAGACGGAAGACAAAGTCAAGGTGATTAGGTCTCGTCTCAAGGAAGCATCGGATAAGCGGAAGTCTTATGCCGATCTCAAACGCAAGGAAATGGAGTATCTTTGTGGGAGACAAAGTCTTTCCGAAAGTGTCGCCTTGGAAAAAGGTGTTGAGATTTGGACGGAAGGAAAGCTAAGCCCAAGGTTATCGGGCCATATCTCGTTGTGAAGCGAGTAGGACCGGTAGCTTATCACCTAGAATTCTGCAGTGTAAGCGAAGTCGATTCATGGCGATTTCATGTGTCAATCTTTGAGGCGGATCGGTGAGATCCTTCGCACGTTGTGCGATGCGAGAGATTGAGGTGAATTCGGATTTATCTTTTGAAAAAGAACCAGGTTGATTGTAGACCGAGATGTGAAGGTTCTCCGTAGGAAGGCGGTGCCCTTAGTGAAAGTGTTATGGCGGAACCACGGAGTGGAAGAAGCTCACGTGGGAGCTCGAGGAGGTGATGCTGCAACAATACCCCCATCTCTTTTGATCAAGGAATTTCGAGGACGAAATTTATTTTAAGGGGTAGAAGCTGTAACATCCCAAAAATGGGGTTATTTAGAATTTAATCATTTTTCTTATTATAAAGCAATTTGTGATATTATTTATGGAATGTTAAGACTTAATTGTGGATTTTAGTAAGCTCGAGTAGCGGGAAAAATGTTATTTTCAAGCTTTGAGGTAGGGAGCCTTAACAAGTGGGGTTATAAGAATAATTGGGGATAAATTGGACATAAGATGAGCCTAGAATAAGTGGCAAAGCAAGCCCACTTAAGAACTAGTATGTGACGCCACCAAGGAGCAAGGAGAGCCTTGGTTCGAGTCACAAAATCCCCTTTCTTTTGCTCTTATTTGACTGGCAACAAGGGGAGAGTTCTCCTCGATTTAAACTCCTTTAAATAATGGGATAATAATAGGATTTAGTTAGATTTTTAAGTAGATTAATTAATAGATTAATAGATTAATCTCTAAGTATTAGTGAGAGAAAATATAGGCCTTGGAATTAATTCAAATTATTTGAATTAATACAAATGTGTGGTCAAGAGTAACTTGGAGTGTTTTGTCGAATTTGAACTCTCCTAGGGAGAGTGGACGGCAAGCATAGGAGGGGGAACCGAATTTCTTTGTTATTTTCTTCATTATTTCGGCTAAGGCTCCATCTTTTAATTTTCTTCTCTTTATTCTCTCAAAACTAAAAACCCTTTTTCTTTTAGATCTTGGCCGAACCTCCTACACTTCACCCTCCATCTATTTCTTTTCAACCTTCAACAAAACCGAATGCACCATTGATTCTTTCCCATCTTCTTTTTCCCTTTTCTGTTGGCGAATACCCTCTCTCTTACATTGTAGAAACTCTAAACACCTTCTTCCCTCATTATTTTTTCTCTCTAGCTGAAGTACTCCACACCTTGGTGCCGAACTCTCTTTTCCCATTTGGTGTATCTTTGGCCGAATATACTCTAGTGGTTTGCCGAAAATTCTCTTCTTCTATTCTAGTGCACTTTGGCAGAAGTTTGGAAGGGATATAGATCTCGTTGGATCCTCGTTGTCAATCGATTTGGTGAAGGTAAGAGTATGCCGAAACTCCATGGTTTCCCTCTCTGTTCCTTTTCGATTTCTATTAGGGGGAGGGGTAGGTGCCGATTTCGGCAAAGGCTAACAATGCTTCTAAACGTTTTGGTAAACGATTCTCCTAGGTACCCAAATTCGTGAAGGCGATCGACCCAAGCTCCTAATCTCTAGCATTCGGCTTTGGTAAGTGGTGGTAGGATCAATTTCTTTGTCATAACAATTCGATTAAGCCGAAGGCTCTTGACATTGTCCATTGACCGATTATAGTTTGTGAACCTGATTCGTGATTTGGGAGTCTTTGAGACTAGTATTCAAAGCGAGTAGGTAAGGATTCGGGTTCAAGCAATAACCCTATAGAATCATTGGGTTTGGTAGAATGGCCATTTCACTAACTTTGGTAGTTGGCCGAATATAGGGGCAAGGGCGTAGAGTGTGGCCGATTGGTTTTCTTCGGATTAAGACTATCATCGATATCGGTGTGTACATACACACTTATAGCGATTAATGTTGTGTTATATATATATATATTGTATGTAAATCGCTTGATATAGATGCGGATTGGTACCTTAACGGTACAAGTGAGGATCGGTAAGTCTCTGTTAAGATGAGATTACTTTAATGCTTTTGGGAAGCATGGATTATTGACACATGTAATGAATGCATGAGATCCATTTGTTAACTATTTATCTCTTGTGGGTTATATGAGAGGAGGAGGCGGTGGCGTTTACGTCTTGTGAGCACCGATGTTTTGGTAACACACCGTGACTATATGTCACTGAGAGGTTTGGTACCTCCGGAGGTTTGGTACCTCATAGCGACTTGTCCTCGTGGTTAACACCACCGTGGGTTGGCCCCACTTGAGATATGGGATCGTGCGCGGTGATTTGGTATCACACGATGGGTTGGCCCCATCACCCGATTTGTGTCTACGGACACCGTTGCTTTAGTAGCACATTGTGACTATATGTCACAAAGTGGTTTTTGGCACCACCGGTGTTTTGGTAACACATTGTGACTACGGTCACCAGTGGTTTGGTACCACATGGGGTAGACAAAGGCGTTTGGTTGGCTAGGTTGGGCACACGATACTCTGCATATTAAGCGTTATATGTTGTGTATGAAATGTTGTTTTTTAAGCGGGGAAGGGTTACATCACTGAGTCTTGGTGACTCACCTTCTCCTTTAACATTTTTCGGTGACTCGTAGATGGCGGTTGAGGAGCCAGGTTGGACTCGAGGTGGCCATGCAAGTGGACTTAAACTTATTGAACTTTAAATTTGGTCATTTTTATTTTGGTTGTAATAAGGCCTCCCTAAACTTTATTTGTGGTATTTTTTTTTCTTTATATGTTGGATAATTACTTTAAACTATATTATTAAAGCTGAATTGAAATCACATGTTTTCTTAAATTTACACGAAAATGTTTTATCGTGCCATCGGGCACACTTGAAATTTGTATAATAACCGGACTTAATTAAACTTCCAAACTAAATCCAAGTACAGTTTTGGCAAGATAACCAAAAACAATGGGGTTTTCAATGAAACTTAAATTGGTTCTAGATGGTGTTCAAAAAGTTTTTCTCCGTAGCAAATCAAATTCGGCCGTAATGTTTGGGCCGGGTTTGGGTTGTTACATCTCATCACTTAAGCCATTATAATCTGCTTCCACACATAATACATATGTTTAATAATTAGCAAGCAAACCGAGAAATAGTGCGATGATTACGCACCTTCTAGCACAACCAATCAAAACCCGAAATGCTACTTAATGCCTCTGCAAAAGCTGACTAAACGAATCCCGAAAAGATCTCCTGCGCTAGGCTCTCCTCCCCAAAATCGATTGTTATGGAACCCGAAGAGGTCTATGCTAACATTCGGCCAATAGTACTACCAAATTGAGGGAAGGAAAATTCGGCACAAAGGTGGTGTGGATTCGGCTAACAAGAAAATCAAGGAGAGGGAATAGTAGTTTAGGCCAAGGAGGTTTGAGAGGAGGGAAAGAAAAGTGTGGGGTGTACTTTGGTCAAAATAGAAGAAGAGGATGCAAGAGTGGGTGGTTCGGCTAAGGGTCTTTAAGGAAAAGAAAAAGGGAAACTAGAAATGGAGGTTTCGGTTTAGGAGAGTGGGAGAACAATGGAGAAACTTTCGGCAAGAAATCAAGAGGGAAAAACTAAAAGGTGAGCACCCTCCCCTATTTATAATATTCGGCCAAGCTCCCCTAAAAGAAACAAAATTCGGCCAAACACTCAACTCCCTTCAAATCCCATTATTTCCTCCTACAATTCCTCCCCAACATCCATTCAAAAGTTTGAATGAGTCAAACCTCCACCTAGCCAGAATTTCAAAAGCAAAGACCAAGTCTTCTCCATCTTTTAAGCGCGAAACCGAATCCAACATCTCCCCTCTCTCATGACGCAAAAACAAACCCGGGATGCTACCTCCGCGGCTCGAACACCGGCCCCTTCCCTTGCACACGAGACGCGTCACTTCTTCAAGCTCTTAGTGGCGTCTCCCTTGCCACTCCACCACCCCATCTTTTGTGCCAAAACTTCACCAAAATTTCTCTTAAGGCCCCTCTATCCAAGCTCCCCTTTTAACCCCTAAAACTAAAAATTTCCTAAGGCTTTCCACCACCACCTAGGGTTCTCGGGACCCCCTAAACTTACCCAACCACACCTTTGAAGTGTGCCAACACCTGAGCTCAAGACCAAAAGCCTAACCCCTAGAACCAGGGTGTTACAATTCTACCCTCCTTAAAATAATTTCGTCCTCGAAATTACTTGGCTAAACTACCCAGGAAAAATCGCTGCGCACTCTGATCTTAAAGAGCTAACATACTTCTAGGCACAGATTCTAAGTTCATACCCAAAATTCCACATGCTTTGCGAGCAACAAAACAAACAATCACCAAAACGAACAAAACAACAAAGAATATTCCCGACATAAGGAACTTACCAGCTGACACATCAGGCACATCCTTATCCTCCCTCCGACGGACTGCATAAACCAAACCTGGCTGTCGTGCCTCAGTGCTACCATTACCGCGGTCTACTGCTCCACGACCTCGGCCGGAACCATTCCCTCCATGGTTCGGACCACGACCTCTTGCCGCTTGTCGACCACCTGCGCGGCTCCACATAACCTTGACCTACTCGTCCGAGTCCCATCTCGGATTGCGGGACAATCCTTAATCGATGAGACTTGGACTTACATCCGAAGCATTCTCGAACTCGATTCGGCAAAGACTCGCCAACATGATACCTTCCGTGCTGCGCGCACACGGACGATCCGGATTTCGTGGTGGCTTAGCAATATCTGACAGGAGTCTCGACTCTCGGTCTTTTCCCGAACCCTCTCAACCACTACGGCGCTCCAACACTTCTCTTATCCGGTTCCTTTCTCTGTCCCTATTCGTCTCTCAACCTTCTTGACCTCCTCATTTATCCGAGCTTTCTCCACTAATACGGCAAAGTCTCTTTCCGTTGTGGAGCAATCAAAACTCGCATGACTCATCCCGTAGCCCATCTTCAAATCTGAAGCATCTCTCATAATCGGTTGCCACGATTCCCGAGCATACCGGCTCAAAAGCGTAAACTCGGCCGTAGTACCGCTTATCGATTTGCTACCTTGCACCAGATTGAGGAACGCCTTCCTCCGAGCATCCACATAGCTTGCTCCGACATACTTCCCTTCGAACTTGATCTTAAAGTAACCCCATCCACTCGATCGCGCAGGGTACTTTCTTAACGATGAGCCACCACCTGGTAGGCTTCATCTCGCAAACAATGAAACAACACCCTTAAGCTTCTCCTCGCGATCAAGTCTAAGTCGCCCATAATCCTTTTTCCGCCTCCGGCCAAGACTCGCCACGTTCGAGCTACCCCGGACACTCCTCAAAAACCTCGGCTCCATTCGCCCTAAGCTTTCCGGCACCGACTTCCTAGTCCCATCGCCCCATTGGCTCTCGCTACTGGGCTCAAGCATCCGCAAGATAGCTCGCGATCATGCGTCGTCTCCTCCGTCCCGATCCTGCTTTGTTCCACCTCAACAATTTGGTGGCGGCAAATCGCTCTACGACCCATGGCGAGACCCAACCGGTTCGGACACAACGACATCCACCGCTCTACCACGCCCACGAGTATTGCGACCACGCCCCTAGAACTCATATCTAGCGCCTCGATTTAGTCTCATTTAGAAAGTTTTATGCATTAGAAATTCTTGTTTCACTGTTTTATCCACGAGCAATTTTATGCACTGAAGTTTCCGAGAGTAGTTCCTTCGAGCAATCAAGTTTCATTTTCTACCCACGGGTAATTCCGTCATTTTTCCTACCGGGGTATTTCAGTAACAAATCAGGGTCCATTTTGAAAATAGTTTTTCCAACTTAAAGATATTTGAATTTACAACATCTCGGGGTCATCTTAAAAGTTTTGTTTTTCAACAAAGTGTCTTTGCAAAAAATTTGTAAAGTAGGGTTATTTTTGTAATTTTGGAAATCATGGGCATTTTGGTAATTTTATCAACCAGGGTATTTTCAGTAAATTCTGCAAACCAGAGTATCTTAATATTTTGAAACCTCAAAATTTTGGTATTTTGTAAGGTAAAAATCATTTTATCAAAAGTTGAGGGTAATATGGTAATTTTATAACACAAGGGCATTTTTGTAATTTTGCCACTAGGGCATTTTGGGAAATTTTGTAAATCAAGAAAATGTCTTTTAAGATCAAATTTAGGGTTTCACAAACCAAAGAGGTAAAATTTTGAAAAAAAAATTCTAACACTAAGAGTTTTAAAGCAAAGAAGGCTAATTCCCTTTCGGGTTTTAATAATCGGTTTAGCCTATGAACAAGTCCTCTTGGTTAAGGTGAACCGTAGCTACGCACTGTGTAGGATTCTGCGAAGAGGAGGTGAGTCGCTAGGACTACTTAAGTACCAAGCTCTTCATCGAATACCATTCCTAGACATGCATGTGATGGTTGCCACACCTTAACTCGACGACTAACTTCACAGGTTTGTTTAGTAGCCTTAAGTTTTGTACATATGTTTGAGTAGACTATTCCTAGGGTCCAAATGGATCCTAGTATTCTAATCTACTGAGCCCAAACTAAGCCCATAATAAGTCATACAAACAAATCACTTCAAGAAAGTCCAAGTACTTACAGTGGACTTGGTCGGAGGCACAGTGCCATGCAGAATATCCTAAAAAAAACCATATTTTTGAAAAGCCCATTTTGAAACGTTTTTGGGCCCAAAACCCTCAAAGCCGAGTTTTGAACCGGGCTCGATACCAAACTGTAACATCCCCACACCCGGCCCATTCACTACGACCGAATCTGGTTATGTTAGTGAAAATATTTTAGACTTAGAATAAAATAGAAAAAAATTTATTTGCTCTTGGAAACCATGTTCTTTTGAAATTATAGCCACATGTTTAATAATTCCATATTTGAATAAGTAAGTTATAAAAATATAACCATCTTTACATAGTGTTTCAATTTAAACAAACCATAATAGAGTTAATAATAAAATGATACCAAAATAATAAAATAATTCCTTATTACAACCATTATTTGAATGAAATACTTAATATTTAATATAGCCAAAAACATCTCCTTCGGCATGGGCCACCATGTATCCTCTCCGATCCCGGTCCATCTCATGAATCACCTGAAATGTTAGGAAAATAATTGGGTGAGTCCATTGCACTCGAGTGCATAACCACAACACAAAATTTCCCACACGTATGGGCTTGGCCCATACCTACACAATCCTCAAAACAAATCATGCAAAGATGCACTTCAACCCAACCTACTATCCAAGCGCACGCCAACCTTAGCAGACTCCTCGCCTAAGGCCGTGGATAAACCACCACCGATCACCTCGTGATCCAAAACATTACCTTGGCAACTCTCGCGCACAAGGCCGTTTGAGCCACCGATCAACCAAAATGATCTCAACCTCAATATCTGTCTCACGGTGATGCACATAGCCATCAACCGCCGAGATGGGCACCTAGCCAACATCTCCCTTGAGGTAGCACGAAGCTAACCATCAAGCGCTAATGTAGCCGGAGCTATCATTAGACCACGTACACCTTGTGTACACTTCCTCCTTCATCGAATCAAGCCCCACCTCATGCAAATATGTAGATGCTACGTGTTAAGTCATCATATCACATAAGAATATAAATATATATATACATACATAAATACATCACAAATAATCTTACCATCACGGTTCTCATCACTTAAGCCATTATAATCTGCTTCACACATAATACATATGTTTAATAATTAGCAAGCAAACCGAGAAATAGTGCGATGATTACGCACCTTCTAGCACAACCAATCAAAACCCGAAATGCTACTTAATGCCTCTGCAAAAGCTGACTAAACGAATCCCGAAAAGATCTCCTGCGCTAGGCTCTCCTCCCCAAAATCGATTGTTATGGAACCCAGAAGAGGTCTATGCTAACATTCTACCAATAGTACTACCAAATTGAGGGAAGGAAAATTTAGCACAAAGGTGGTGTGGATTTGGCTAACAAGAAAATCAAGGAGAGGGAATAGTAGTTTCGGCCAATGAGGTTTGAGAGGAGGGAAAGAAAAGTGTGGGGGTGTACTTTCGGTCAAAATGGAAGAAGAGGGATGCAAGAGTGGGTGGTTCGGCTAAGGGTCTTTAAGGAAAAGAAAAAGGGAAACTAGAAATGGAGGTTTCGGTTTAGGAGAGTGGGAGAACAATGGAGAAACTTTGGCAAGAAATCAAGTGGGAAAAACTAAAAGGTGAGCACCCTCCCCTATTTATAATATTCGCCAAGCTCCCCTAAAAGAAACAAAATTCGGCCAAACACTCAACTCCCCTTCAAATCCCATTATTTCCTCCTACAATTCCTCCCCAACATCCATTCAAAAAGTTTGAATGAGTCAAACCTCCACCTAGCCGAATTTCAAAAGCAAAGACCAAGTCTTCTCCATCTTTTAAGCGCCCAAACCGAATCCAACATCTCCCCCTCTCTCATGACGCAAAAACAAACCCAAGATGCTACCTCCGCGGCTTGAACACCGGCCCTTCCCTTGCACACGAGGCGTCACTTCTTCAAGCTCTTAGTGGCATCTCCTTGCCACTCCACCAGCCCATCTTTTGTGCCAAAACTTCACCAAAATTTCTCTTAAGGCCCCCTCTATCCAAGCTCCCCTTTTAACCCCTAAAACGAAAAATTTCCTAAGGCTTTCCACCACCACCTAGGGTTCTCAGGACCCCTAAAACTTACCCAACCACACACTGAAGTGTGCCAACACCTGAGCTCAGCACCAAAAGCCTAACCCCTAGAACCAGGGTGTTACATACAGACTGATTTGACGTATAGTGAAGAACCGATCAAGATTGTAGCTCGTGAAATCAAAGAATTGAGAAATAAACGCATAGCCCTAGTAAAGGTTCTTTGGAATAAACACGGGATCAAGGAAGCTACGTGGGAACCCGAGGAAGCTATGAGAAAACAGTACCCTAACCTATTTATCTGGTAAGATTTTGAGGGACGAAAATCCCTAAGGGGAGAGTTGTAATGTGACCCGCTTTTAGTCAAATCGTAAGCAGTGGTTTCGGGACCACAAATTTGAACTCAAAATATTTATTTTATTTTTTTAATAAGGTCTACATCATGATAGAATTATTGTGTGAAAGTTTCGCAAAGAAATTTTACTGTTTGAATGGTTAATTTGAGAAAAAGGACTAAATCGCGTAAAGTGCAAAAGTGACATTCTATTAGTTAAGAGTATTAAATTGCTAAGAAATTAAATTGTGGGATTCCTTATGTTGAAATTAGACCATTGTTAAGGTTAGTGGACATTTATGTCCATGGTTTATGTGATTTATTAATGTTTTATTAAAAGGTTAATATAGTAATTTTATAATAATTTAAGTTAAAAATGATAAAAACAATTTGTCATCATCTTCATAAAACAAAGCCACCGAATTTAGGGCTTGAAAAAAACCATTTCAGAGCTTGGACATTTGACTATGGTGCCTTGAACATGTAAGTCTATTTTTAGCTCCATTTTTAATGATTTTTACGTTTTTGAGATCATTCTTCAGTATTCTAGCTAGCCTGCACCTTAGATTTAGAAACTATTAAAGATTTATCATGTTGCCATTGTTGAATGCTTGAGTAAATTGATGGTTGATGATGGATTTTGAATAGTTGTTGATAGTTAAACTAGTTTTCTAAATTGATTTTTGACAAAAATGTCGAAAAGGGATTAAATTGTGAAAATGTAAAATTTTGTGGGTAAAAGTGTGAATAAATTGAAAATATGGGCTGCTAGTAACATATAGAAAATTCGGCTAAACATGGGTTGGTGATAAATTGCATGAATTTGCAATTTTGTGTATTAGGGACTAAATTGTAAATGTGTGTAACATTAGGGGCATATATGTAAATTTGCCAAAATATGTATTAAAGGATAAATTGAATAAATTGAATATTGAATGTGCTAAATTTGATAATATATAGATTAAGATAAGCCGAGATTGGAATTAGATCGGGGAAAAATAAAAGTGGACGAATTGCCGATATTTGCTATCTGAGCGATACGAGGTAAGTTCATATAATTAAAATCGAACTTTTAAATACTTGTAATTATTTGAAATGAATGTATGTAATTGAGTAAATGATTTACATGAAATTCAAATGCCTTATTGATATATTATGATGGTTACCGAGGCCCGTTTGAACCGTAAGAATTCGTAGGATACGAGTGACATGTCACTAGGGTTACCGTTTCGGTCCAGCTCACGCATTTATTGCGGACTCACCATAGCTAGTTTGAGCTTCGATATATCAGCTCGTAAGAGCTTACTATTTTTAGCTCAAAAGAGCTTACTTCCATCACTCGGGAGAAGCTTATCGATCATAGCTCGAAAGAGCGGAAATGATAATAAATTGACGTACATCGATTTATATGTTATGTATATCACCCGAGTATCTCTCGATATTCTAATAGGTTCAACGGGCATAAATTTTGTTATTGGTTATGTGAAAAGATATGTGTTATATGGATGAGTTACCATTATTTTTATCGAATGAATTACCGTTTATATGATTGAGAATGAAATGTTATAAATGATGTACATGATATATGTGAATTTGAAATGATACAATGTTTGAGTATTAAATTGAGATAATGGATGATTACATGCACTTATATGACTAACTTGTTGATGAATGCTTGTGTATAGGAATTTGGCAAGTGAATTTGGTATACTTTATTTAATTGTTTGATTATGTATAAATGATAAGTTTAATTTTGAATTATACGGGCTTACTAAGCTTTAAAGCTTACCTGTTTCCTTTCCATGTTTTATAGAGGTTCGATAGCTCGCTCGTCACGGATAAAGTAGGAGTTGCGCATCACTTTATCCAGATTGCTATTGGTACTTTTGAACTCTTGGATATTTGTAAATATGGCATGCATAGGCTAGTTATAAAGATGATAGTTATGGTTACTTGAGATAGAGATTTTGGGTACATGTTGTGGTATAAGTTTAAGCCATGTGATTTGGCTTATCTTGGTGTAATATTTTGGTTGTGTATAAGTGTTCAAATATGGTATGTTTTGGCAAGTATTAGATGGAATGGAAATATGCAAATGTTGTCTTGATTTGTAATAGGCATAGAATGGAAAATGCATGATATTAATTAGGTATTTGAATACTATGTCAAATTGGTGTAAAATGTGTATGAAATGTTGTGGATTGGCAGCCTATTGGATTGTAAAATGTTGCAATCTATGCTTGTGCATGCATGTATAAATAGGGTGGCAAGATGGTTTTGCAAATAGCCTATTTTTGTCCACACGGGCAGAGACACGAACGTGTATCTCAGCCGTGTGTGATACACGATCATGTTACACAGCCGTGTGTCCCCTGGTTTTGATATTAGAACCAAGTCAGTATGCTCCACACGGTCTCACACATGGGCGTGTGACTGGCCGTGTGGTACAAGTCAGTATACCACCTATTTGACACATGGCCTAGCACACGGGCGTGTGACTTGGCCGTGTTGCATAAGTCAGTATACCCTACAGTTTTGGCACGGCCTAGCACACGACCTGGCACACGGGCGTGTGTGGCCACTTCGAAGGGCACACGGGCTAGACACACGGGCATGTGGTTGGCCGTGTGACCCAATTTGTATGTACCCTCTGTTTTCACACGGCTAGAGACACGGGCGTGTCTGGTGGCCGTGAGACACACGGCCTGGTCACACGGGGGTGTGTCCTCTGTATTGAGAGAAGTTTTCAAAGTTTCGTAGAAGTTTTATAAGTTATCGGTTTAGTCTCAACCGCTCCTAAAGCATGTTTAAGGCCTCGAGAGGCTATTGTAAAGGACAAATTGCATGATGATTGTATGAAATGATTGTATGCATGAGAAATATCTGGTTATATGTGTTATAAGTTATGTAATGCTCGTAACCTTATTAGGCGTTGAATACGGGTGAGGGGTGTTACTGATCTTGTGTAATAAAACCAAAATGTTGTTTATGTGGACAACCATGTGTAACCAAAATTGGGTTGACTTGGTCTTCAATTTGGGACGGTTTTGTAATCCAACAAAGCTATTAGACGTGTCCAAAATAAATCAATAAATTAAAGGGCCAAAGAATAAAATAATTAATTAATTAAAACCCAAATTATTAATGAAATATTTTAAAATGAATTATTAAATATAATTTTATATTTTATTATTTAATTTAATCATGCATGACCCATTTTATGTTTTAAAAATATAATATGTTCAAATAAATATAAAATAAGCCATTTTATGCATGAATACTATATAATAAAGCATAAAATCACATTTTAATAATTTCTATGTCCTAATTTCATATTTTTACATATTTCATTAATTTATTTAACAATTACTTAGTTTTAACAACGAATTTAAGTAAAAAGGTGATAAATTGCATAGGAAAAATCCTATATATTTTTCAGTTTACACACCTCCAAACTTAAATCATTGCTCGTCCCGAGTAATGTTTATGCATAGCAAAAAGTCTTGCTAAGGCAAAATTGCTAACTGTGTAAGCAGCATCAATCTTTGTCCCATAATCATGCATTAATAACGTCATGTTCATAGATCTTCTTTATTAACAAGTAATTCATATGCAAACACTTTTAAAGTTTCATACTAAGTTTCAAAATATGCCAACATGAATCATAGTTTGTATGTATGTCACAGCCACAGATAACATTCTTCATTCAACATAATTTCTTATCAATCAAGCAAACAATCATAAGGCTTATTTATGATCTTCATATGTTGAACTTAGTACTTCCTCTCCACTAATGTAGGTGACATAATCATTAAATCAATAGGTCTTTTATAAGGTTGTAATGGGGCTCGTTTAAAGGTAGGGATTTTCAGAGATGAGACATTTTGGTTGCAAAATCTTAACATTTAACTTTGTCTTGGATTTCTCAAAAAAAGACCTTTTCTTTAAGTGAACCTTTGGAACACCCCCAAACTTATTTTGAACTCAAGCTCATACATTTTTCTTTTTGGAGACTAAGCAAACTTTTCTTCGCTCTTCCTTCATCTCATTCTTTTTTTTTTAAGCATGAGCACATACATCTTTTTGAAAATTTCCTCAAATGTTGATTAACAAGGCAACTTTAGTTAAGATGGGTGCACAAAATTAGGATAACTTAAAAAGATGGTAATATGGCTTATAATGTAGGTTCATTGCAATAAACAGGTCTTTAGGCTCAAAATTACAGTTTCAAGGGTCTAATATCATAGGGTTGGCTTGAAAAGGCTCAAACGATCCAAAGAAATAGTGCCTATATCATTTTAGATTTTTTATGTCCTCTAGGATTTGGCTCAAGAAAGTTACTAAGTCAATTCTAAAGATATAACCCTTCATGCATGTCTAATCTCAAGAGAAACTAAGTTTTCATGGCAAACATTACTAAGGCTAAGATCATACAAGCATTCCATTCTTCATGATAACATACTTTCACTCGAGATAAAATCATCATTCATACTTGCATACAAACTATCTCATTAAAAAAAAAAATGTCTCTAAACATTCATTTATTAAAACATACTTATGAAAGAAATGATTGAAACATACTTGAAAATTTTAAAAATTTGAGCAATTTATTTGCCTTACCCCCTTTAGAAAGAAACAATTTCCTCATTGCAAGAACAAAGTAATGAATGGCCAACACCGTGTAGGGTTGAAAAGAAAGAGAGGTGAGTCATTAAGACCGCTTAAATACCAAGCCTTTCCTAATAACCCAATCCTAGACATGTTCATTCCCATTACCACACTACTTAGTCTTTTTCTTTCTACAGAAGTGTTAAGTTTATTCATGTTTGTTATGCTTTATTCTGTAGAAATTAAATCCTAATTACTGAAAGAAATAAATTCTTAAAGACCTAAAAATAATTAAATAAATCAAGACAAGAATTCCCCCTTTTATTTTTCGACTCATTCCCTTGTCTTTTCAGCTCCATCTCCGCTTGCATAGTCGTATCTTCCATCCATGTCTCAAAGATAACATCTAGGAACTCAGAAAAAAAGTATTAGATATATTCTTAAAGTATTTCGAATTGAGTCATCTCTAATTTTTGCATATTTCCAGTAAGTTTGTTGTTGATTGTGCATGAATTTGCACATATCCATCATAACTGACAACTCTGATTTCTTTGAATCACTTGCAAAAGTCGACATTGGAGTTGTAGATTCAGGTTCAACACTTAACTTGACTATTTCTTTTTCTGGCTCAACCTCTGGTTCAGGGGTTGCAGATCCTTCAACTAGTTTAGGACTGTTCGGTTCCTTGTCAGATTCTTCTTCTTCAATGTCTGTAACTGAATTAGCTTCAGTTTCAGTTTCATTTGTTGACTCCTCGATATCTGGCTCAATTGGCTCTTCTTACTTGCCTTGATTCAACTCATGCACCTTTTCTACTAACCTTTCAAGATCATGATTTGTAATGCACCCTTGAACATATTGCCCCTTTAGATTTGCCTGTGTTTTAACATGGGCCCTTAAGCGAAGTGAAGTGATTAATGATGGAAAATAAGCACTTCCTGTCTTCTTTTTAGCACAATCATAAATCTCCTTGAGAATAATTTTCCCAACATTAATGGACTTTTCTGTCAAGATTGCATATAACAAAAGCATCTGTTCCATTGAAATGGTGGAACTATATGAGATAGGCATAAAAGCAGTAGCGAACGAAATAAAACCATACCTTTGTATCTTGGTTTTAGATATTCTGTAACACCCCAAACCAGGTCTATGCGTTAAGACCCGATTTGGTTTGTCACACCGAACGAACATCCAAAATTTCTCTAATGATTTAAGTAAAACAGTAATGCAAAACCTTTAGAAATAAGGTTTAATAAAAACTAATTACAATGATTATGAATTAAGAAAAATACTTGTTTGAAGTCTTATATATATATATATATTAGTCAAAAACCTTAACGTAGTTTTTTTAAAAGAATTTGAAATAAATTGAAAAGTAATTTAGGTGTCCAAAATTGTTATAAAACACAATATTTTTAAGAAAACTTTATAGATTTAACATAAGCCCATATTAAGAGTCTTAAAACAAAATTAAATCCATCCACACATAAAAATCCATAAAAATATAATTAGAGGCCTTATTACATCATACCCAAAATAGTAATTAAAATAAGTAACTTAAATAAACCGCATAGTTTATAAAACCCAAGCTCAGTAGTATGGCCTCCACCAAGTCATCCCGCCCAAGTCCACATCAATTTCCATTACCCGAGATGGATAATAAAATGGGGTGAGTTACAAAGAACTCGGTGTGTAACTCACTTACCACCATTATTGGGCCAGACCATCAAGGCATTAATTTGGGCTTGAGCCCAATTACAAAATTTCAACGATATAAATATGAATTGAATATATAAAATGCATGTAAAAATGAATTTCCCAAACCAAGCCTAATTTTCCATCCGCTACACACCCCCGTACCAACCAGCACACCTGTGGGGATCAAGTCAACCCACCCCGCCAAACAAACCAATCGTAGGCATTTAGCCTTTTAAATAATATTGTAGTGCACTACCGAACTAGATTGTGACATAGTCACCGAACTAGAGGCATTAAGCCAAATTTTGTGTGTGAGCCACCGAACTAGATTCATGGCCACAGGGCCTTACTTCTCTTCATCATGTATCCCATCCCATGCAATTATGTATGAATAACAAACTTTAATCATAAATAATTTATCAAGTAACCCATAATACAAATGAGTTTTTAATTAAACTTTTCATTTGGGCCTATTAAACAAAATAGTATTTGCCCAGTAAGGCAATCCAAATGAACTTTGACCCATATTTGAACTAGAAGGTTTTGGCCCATTTTATCGATCTAGCAGATTTTATGGCCCAATTTATCGATCTAGCGGTTTATGGCCCAATTTATCGATCTAGCGCTTTTATGGCCCACTTTATCGATCTAGCGGTTTATGGCCCAATTTATCGATCTAGCGCTTTATGGCCCAATTTATCGATCTAGCGATTTTATGGCCCAATTTATCGGTTTAGCTGTTTTCATGCATTTACACAAAAGTACTAATTACTACTGTGATTCCGATTTGGCCATTTTTACGATTTATCAAATTTCTTACGGTTTAGTATCTAACCCGAAAGATAAGTGTGAAGTTACACACCGATTATAGTGAGAACTAGACTCTCCCGCTCGTCAACACCTATACGTATCACGATAATTAGAAAACTATAATTTATTAATGAAACCGATCTAAAAAATAACGATCTAAAATTTTACCTCGGATTTTCGAACTACTTCTACTTGCGGTTTCTCCCGATTGATGGTTCGTTAACCGAATCAAATCCACGAACAAATAATGGTTCGGGAGTACGAACTACTTCAAACAATTGATTCTCCTCGGATGAGCGTCCACAACCCGGTGGAAATCCGGATTGTTTGAAACGATCCTTTGTTTATACTTAGGGGAATAACGGAACCACCCCTCTTACGAACACTATTCACCGCCCTTTTCTTCCCTATTTTGATTGTCTTCAAAGACAAAAGATCGTTAATCCAATCTAATATTACATCGAAATATGACTAAGGGTTTAAGGGTGAAATTCGCTTACCACAAAGATCCTTGTTCCAAAATATGAAAATCGATCAAACGTTCCTTTATCACCTTAAATCGATTCCAACGTTCTAAGATACCCACGAACACTTGATTTTGATCTTCCGCTATCGCACTAAAATATAACCATTGGAAACGTTTAATAGATGGAATGGTAAAATTTCTATCCAAGAAATCCTTTTACCATCATCAAAATTCTACCAACATATTTATTAACTAATCGTAAAATAAAAAGAACCCTTACCTATTATCCACGATTGGAAAGAGACGATTGAGAAAGATGTTTGTGCAAGATGGAGGATTCGGCTATATGACCAAAGAAAATAGAAAAATGATTCGGCTATAGGTACATCAACATTCGGCCATGAGAGAAAATAATAGAGAAAGTATGAGTATCAAGAATAAAAGATGAGAGAAGAATGATGATGATGTTGTTTCAATTTTCAAAGAGAATAAAAGAGAAAGGAAGAAAGAGATGAGTTTTGGGAGCAATGTATATTCGGCAATGGGGAGAAGAAAAGTAAAGAATGGCTTTTTGGTGTTGGTAGAATCGGCACTATGAGAAAGGCACAAAATTGAACACTAAAGTGAAAAGCAAAAATGACCAAATGGTCAAAATAATCAAGGCTTACCAAAAGATCAATTTCGACCAAAGGGAAAAGTTGAGAAGAGGAATGCAAAATTTTGCACAAAAACTAAAATGACCAAAAGCAAACTCCTAAACCTTACCAAGCTACTAGCAAAATTCGTAACCTTCCCCTAGCCATATTGCCGTCCAAATTCATTGGTCAAATGACCATGAATTTGTTTCCAAAACACTTTCCTTGATGCTTGCCCTATGTCTCCATATCTTTCCATATTTTCTTGATTCCCTACCATAAATTCACTCTTACCTTATTCCTTTGATATACTAACCAAAAATAACAAGGTCAACACTTACCATAAATAAGCTTGGCCGACATTTACCATAGAAGAGCAAAATAAAAGTTGTCCAAATGTTATACAAGGGATTCGGACCACTCCCCTCATGCAATAGCTCATGTGCCAACACCACCTTGCCATTTACTCATATTATGCTACTCTTTAACACTTAATTTAACTTAAGTGTCAATGCCACTTGCTCCACTTCAATAAATTCTCAAACTAAAAATTATTCCATACCCGAATAATTCTATACTCTTCTTCATGACTATAATAGGCACGAAAAGAAATAAGAAAATTTTCCTTCATAATCTAAACACCAAAACATGCAATAAATCGATACTTGAATTTTAGGGTGATACATATTCCCTTCGGCAAGAATGGCTTCCATACTTTCTTATAATCCATTGGGATCTCGGATTTGTCACAACATAAAGCACTTGTTGAAGAAAATCCCAATTGATATTGTTCATCATAGGGTAGTACTCATCTTCTTCAACATCAGGTAAGTTAAACAAATCATTAATGGACTTAAAAGTAAGAGGTACCTTTTTTCTTTCGAACGATGACCTCAGTAGCATCTTTCATAGTCAAACTAGCACAGAATTCTCAAACTAGTTCATCATCGGGAAGTGAACGAGCATCACAAAATCGTTCCCACTTGAGAGCATTGATTTTCTTTTCTAATCGGTATAGGAACAACCATAAAATCATGACTCTTCAAGTTAAAACCTTTTTCCAGCATCATAGGTTGATGCTTGAAGATTGAATCAAATCTCTCTTTCACTTCTTCATCGATCAAAATCGGGTTTTCAAGAGTAGTCTTTGAAGATCTAGTTCTTTTGCGAGACATGGTATCTTTTCTTGAGAATTTGGCAAAGTTTCTGCACAAGGGGGAAAAGAGAAATTGACAAGAGGGGTAAGGACTTACTACGACAAAAATCTTGCGACGGCAAGGATGGTGCGGCGACAATGATAGCATGCGACAGTAACGGCAATGTGCGGGAGTAACAACAGCGATGTGCGACAGTAATGTTGGTGCTTCAACAATCTTCTTGCGGCGGCAATAGGTGATTTCAGAAAAAAGGGAAGAGAGACTAGGGTTTCTTTCAAGATTTGAGGCTAGGGACACAAGAGAGAGATTTAGGGATTTTTAGGGTTAAGCAAATTGCTTTGAGGGATATGAAAAATAGTAGAATGAAGAGGAGTTTATATAGGGAAGAATTAGGGCAACATGTAGCAAAAATTTAGCTACATTAGGGTTACTTGGATGGCAAGTGATGGAGCTCGAAACTAACTATTATTTCGACAAAGGCAAGCCCACCTATCGAACAGTAGTATAGCTGTGGTGAGTCTGAAATATCGTATCCTCAAGGACCAAGAGTACTAATATTAACTATCTTTTTATTATCTAGCCTAATAATTAAGGGGATTTATTTTTAATCTAAAATTTACTAACTAATTTAACTAACTATGAACGCAACATGCAGAGTAAATTGGGAAAATACTCTTGGACAACTTATATGAGATAGGCAATACCTAAGGAAGAATCCACCTAGACTTCACTTATTACTTTTGATTCATGCGATTTATTCACTTGGCTTAATCCGTAGAAATCCCTAAATTATATTAATACCTCTCTCGAGGCCACTAACAACTAACTCTAGGTTGATTAATTAAAATCTCTTTCTAATTAAAATCCCTATTGTCGCATTAACTCGATCTATGGATTCCCTTATTAGGTTTGACCCTAATCCGCAGTGATTTCCCGTCCGCCTTATCTCTAGGGTTGTAATCAACTCCGCTTAATTGTGTTGATCTACTCTTAGACAAGGACTATTGCTCCACTGAATAAGCACATTCGACTTGAATCAATAACCTGAATTATCAAAACAAGAATAAGAACTCACAATTAAGAATAAGCAAAAGTATTTATCTCATAAATCAAATAATAATAAGATCTGTCTTAGGTTTCATCCCCTTAGGTATTTAAGGGATTTAGTTCAGACTAAAAGAGGGAAACATCATAAAAGAGGAAAAACAACAAAACATAAGAAAACCCAAAAACTTCTAAAGAACTTGATGGGAGATCCTCAGTCTTGATGGAGATCCTTCTCCTAAGCTGTCCCCGACAGCTGTCTTGGAGTATTTTCTACTCGGCGTATATTCAACGTTATGTCGAGCTCTCTTTTTAGGTTGCCCCCTAGGGTGTTTATATAGGGTTTGAGATGCCTTACTTGGCCCAAAAGTATCCTAATCCAAATGAAACTCATCTTGGTCATGGCAGGGACATGCCCGTGTGACACGCCCGTGGTCGACTCTCTTGGCCATGGTCGATCCTGCTCGCCACACACGGCCGTGTGATCTGGCCGTGTACGTTGATCCAGGCCGTGTGTCTGGTTGTTGCTCGAAACATACGGCCGTGGGTGATAGCCCAGGCCGTGTGAGTCTCTAAGGTAGGCCCATTTTGTCCCTTTTTGGCCCGTTTCTCGTTCTTTTCGATTCCCTAAGCTCTCATGAGTATAAAACATGAAATTAAGAGATTAGGAGCATCGAATTCATCAAATTCAATGGAAAATCATCCAAAATTAAGCTAAGCATAGGGTTAAAATATGTGTAGATTATGGTTTATCAAATACCCCCACACTTTAGCGTTTGCTTGTCCTCAAGCAAAATCCTCAACTCACAATTAAAATTAACTTCCCCAAATTCATAATTCTCATCAACAATGTCTTATCATAATTCATAGATAATTCATACATGGATAATTTAACTCAAGGAGTCCTAAAGATTCAAACAATCTAAGTCACAAATTTCTGTAGCCCGAAAACATAGGTGTTTCCCCTTATCTAAATAAATTACCTTTGATCCAAAATCGACAAGAATTGTAACACCCCTATCCCGTATCCGTCGCCAGATTAGGGTTAAAGGCATTACTGAACAGATCTGAAACTTATTCAGACAATTCGTAATATAAATCATCAATCACCATCATCATGTCCCATCTATAGGTCAACGAGACCTTAAACATGCTTTAGAGTAGAGGGTGGGACTACGCGAACTCTTTACGGAATTTCTCGAAATTTAAAACTTTTCTAAGTTATGCGGAGACACGGACAGCGTGTGGTGGCCGTGTGCCTCCCACGGACACGAGAGACCCCATAGGTCTTGGCCGTGCGCAACAGGTAGGTATAATGACTTTTCCACATGGCCACTAGGCACACCGTGTACCATGGCCGTGTGCTCCTAGACCATATACTGACTAAACCACACGGCTACTAGGCACACCCGTGTGCCATGGCACCGCCTTAGCTCGCTCGACTTACTCCCACGGGTCAGCAGCGCTGCAGTGTGCCACAACCGTGTGGCAAAACAGGCCATTTGCAAGGCCAAAATGCCACCCACATAGGGTTAAACCTACAAGCATATTACCAAAGCAACTCATGCACATTTGTACATCAAAAACATATCAAAACAACCATCCAATCACTACATTCAAATCCATTTTTAATCATACCAATTTACAAAACTAAAACTCATGTATACTCAAGCATAATTCATCCATATTTACCTTTCATGAACTCATTCTTTTGTTCAAACATATATGCCTATATTACATCCATAAACTTACCATCAACTTAACCATTTCATATGCTATCAAACCATACTAAAACATTCATCATGTAACATATTCATTAATGCATAATATCAACACATAACTAGCCAAATCACATGGCTAAGTTCATCTCTCAACTTATACAAATTAGCTAGCCTATACATGCCATACTTAGTATATACATTTTCAAAAGATGCCAAAATGAGTTTGAGTAGTGTGATGACGATCCTCGATGATCCCGAGCCTTCAGTAGCTTTGACGATCTATAAAACAGAACAGACACACACATAGAGTAAGCTTTCAAAAGCTTAGTAAGCCATATACAAATAAACTTAACTTAAAAGGCACATAGCATATTTATTCAATGACAATAATGGTTCTCATAGCATATACATCTCACATAGAGTTTGGCTCAATGGTTTAGCCATAATTTATCACATACTTCAACTCATTACCACATATACACATAGTTCATCTCAGCATAATTTCACATATCATTCATCATTCCACTATACATATTCATCATAGTAAGTTCATATAGATACTTACCTTTCATACACATATAGTGTACTTTTCAAGCGTGCACAAGCAGGATGTACAAATCACGAGTTGTTCATTTCTCAGACTTGCCCATTGAACCGTTCAGAACTAAATAGGATATTCAAAAAGCTCGGAATAGTCATACAATGCAAACGTCCCAGATGAGGTCTTACATGTACTCAGATATAGATGCCTCTGTCCCAGAGCGGTCTTACCACGAATCAATACGATGCCAATTTCCAGACATGGTCTTACATGAATCAATACGATGCCAATGTCCCAGACATGGTCTTACACATAAATATCATATCAATGCCAACGTCCCAGACGTGGTCTTACACGAAATCACCAATCAATGCCAACGTCCCAGACGTGGTCTTACATGATATTCACAGAACCGACACCTATGTCATGACATAGCTAATCCTATCTATTCCTAGGTTCACACAGGACTTCTCGGACTTTATCAGTTTATCGACTTATTAGCCAACTCAAATTTCACATACATTCCATCTCAATGGATGATCAAAGTATTTCACATATCATGTGCATTCAAATAATTCAATGCAAATACATTTATTTGTATATTGACTTACCTCGGATTCAATTTAACGAAAACAGAAATGACTACTCGGTTACTTTCGCTTTCCCGCGATCTAAGTTTGTTTTCTGCAGTTCTTGATCTAAACATATTCAAATTTAACCCTTTTATTAACCAACATATTCATTTCAATCCAAAATCACACGTTTAGGGTTATTTGCAACTTAACCATCACATTTGCACATTTTATCAATTTAGTCAATTTTTCTCAAAACATCAAATACAAAAAATCATCACATGCTCATGCTTAGCCGAATGCTTATGAATATCATACAAGCCCATATATTTCATCAAATTCACAATTTAGTCCTTCAAATTGCTATTTTCTCAATTTAGCCTAATTAGCTAAATTCATCAAAAATTCAAGAACAAAACATGTTCATTAAACACATATCTTTCATTTAACACCTAAACTCATCACAAAGCTCACCATTTCATCAATGGTACATCTCATAAACATCATCATTTCTTCAAATTACAACATGGGCTTGATAGAAGACTAAGCAACAATCTCAAAAACATAAAAAGCATCAAAATCTAAAGCCAAAACATACCTTAATTGAACCAATAGTTAACCGAATGCCTAGCTTCTTTTCTTTCTTCTTTTTTTGTTGGTATTTTCCGCTAGAATGGATGAACACATCCACTAGCTTTTCAGATTGTTTTATTACAAGCATAATAATAATTATTCAATTACTCATTTACCCATATAATAATCATATAAGACAAATTAATATTATGGTTATCAAGTCATTTAACCATCCACTAACCAAATAATGGTTTAATTGCCTCTTAAGGCCTCCTTATTAAAAGCCACAATCAAATAGGCATTTTTACAAATATCATGCTAGGTTTACACTTAATGCAATTTAATCCTTTTACTCAAATTAAGCACTCAAGCGGATAAATTAACTTACGGAAATTTCACACATACTTAATCACATATCGTAAGCCACGAAAAATAATATTAAAATATTTCTTGACTCGAGTTTTTGGTCCCGAAACCACATTCGAATAGGGTATAAACCGGATGTTACAATTCTCCCCCATAGGGATTTTCGTCCCGAAAATCTTACCGTTAAACATATTCGGATATTCTTTGTTTCATTGATTCTTGAGCTCCCACATTGCCTCTTCTATTCCGTGTCAATGCCACAACACTTTCACTAATGGAATTTTCTTGTTTCGCAATTCTTTCACTTCACGAGCTAAGATACGGATTGGTTTCTCTTCATAGGTCATATCAGATTGGATTTTAATCTCAGACGAAGTAATCACATGTGAAGGATCAGAATGGTATCTACGGAGCATCGAAACATGGAATACATTATGTATCTTTTCTAGCTCGAGAGGGCAATGACAATCTATACGCATGGCCCGCCCCTTTCGTTCAATAACCTCATATGGTCAGATGAACCTCGGACTCAACTTGCCTTTACGTGCGAATCGGAGTACTTTCTTCCACGGAGACACTTTTAGATATACTTTGTCACCGATCTCAAATTCAATTTCTTTTCATTTCAAGTCCGCATAAGACTTCCGGCGATCGAATCTCGATTTGGACTATCACGGATTACTTTTACTTTCTATTCGGTATCTTTTATCAAATCAACCCCGTGTAGATTATTTTCACTAAGCTCGGTCCAATACGGAGGTGTGCGACATTTCTGACGTTTAAAGCCGTATGGTGTCATTTTGATACTCATTGAAAACTATTATTATCATGCAAACTCAATCAATGGCGGTCGCATTCCCGCGTACCATTAGTCTCAAGAATGAAGCATCTCAACATATCTTGAGAATGCGAATTATTCATTCGGATTGACCATCCGTTTGCGGATGAAAAGGCATCTTGAAATGCGATTTAGCGTGCCTAAAGCTTCTTGTAATTTCTTCGAATCGCGATGTAAACCTCGGATCTCTATCGACACAATAGATAGTGGCACCCTGCGCAATCTCACTATATCAGAAATGTAAAGCTCGGCTAATCTATCAAGTGAATAATCAGATCTGACCGGAATGAAATGGGCAGATTTCGTCAATCTATCAACTACGACCCATATCGCATCTTTCTTTCTCGGAGTCAGAGGCAGTCCAGAAACAAAATCCATTGTCACTCTATCCCATTTCCACTCGGGAATCAGAATTGATTGTAACAAACCAGACGGAACCTGATGTTCAGCTTTTACTTGCTGACAGATTAAACATTTCGACACATAGTCGGAAATATCTCGTTTCGTACCAGACCACCAATAGTGTTGCTTCAAATCGTGATACATTTTAGTGCTTCCCGGATGAAAAAATATGCGACTACTATGAGCTTCACTCAGAATTAGCTGTAACAACTCAGAGTTTCTCGGAACACAGATACGGTCTCAAAATCTCAAGCAATCATCATCAACTCTAAATTCGAGAATCGAGATTGAATCTGCCGAGCTCGTTTCGCTAACATTTCATTGTCAACTTTCTGAGCATCACATATCTGTTGTAAAAATAACGGTTTAGCTTTCAATTCAGCCATTACAGAACTATCATCAGACAGGTCTAACTGATCATTCAAAGCACGCAATGCAGACAGCGATTTTTGACTCAGTGCATCGGCTACAACATTAGCTTTACCTGGATGATAATCTATCACAAGCTCATAGTCTTTCAATAACTCTAGCCATCTTCTCTGCATCGTAGATTCAAATCTTTACGAGTCATCGGATATTTCAAACTTTTATGATCTGAAAATACGTGACATTTCTCACTAAATAGATAATGGCGCCAAATCTTTAGTGTGAACACAATCGCAGCTAACTCAAGGTCATGAGTCAGATAGTTCTTCTCATAAGGCTTTAAGCTTTGTCTTGAGGCATAAGCTATTACTTTGCCTTCTGCATCAATACACATCCCGAGACCATTCAGCGAAGCATCATTGTATAAAACAAACTCTTTTCACGATTAGGTTGTACTAACACTGGAGCTTGATTAATGAGTTTTCAAGCGATAAAAACTTTTACGACATTTATCGGACCATTCAAATTTCACATCTTTACAAGTAATTTAGTCAACGAGTAGCTATATCGTCGAAAGCCTTTTACAAATCTACGGTAATAAACGACAAGTCGAGAAAACTATGAATTTGGATACATTCTTGAGAGGTTTCCAATCGATTATAGCGAGAAATCTTGCTCGGGTCATTGTTATTCGAGGCCGATACAATATGTCTAGAAAAGCGACTTCATGCAACGAGTCGCATTTCTTTGAATTTTGCATACAATTGCTTTTCTCTCAAAGTTTGCAACACAATTCTCAGATGTTCAGCATGTTCAGTCTCATCCCGTGAATAAATCAGAATGTCGTCTATGAATACAACAACAAATCGATCTAGGTACGGTCTGAAAATTCTGTTCATCAGATCCATAAAAATAGCAGGAGCATTTGTTAGTCCAAATGGCACAACTAAAAATTCATAATGCCCGTACCTCATTCTGAAGGCAGTTTTCGGAATATCTGAATCTTTTACTCGTAACTGGTAGTAACACGATCTTAGATCTATCTTCGAAAACACAGTAGCTCCTTTTAACTGATTAAACAAATCGTCAATCCTAGGTAGCGGATATTTGTTCTTTATGGTCACTTTGTTCAAGCTGGCGGTAGTCAATGCACATTCTCATCGTGCCATCTTTCTTTTTCACAAAGCAGAGCAGAGCACCCCAAGGTGGCTTCGGTCTAGCGAACCCTCACGTCGAGTCAACTCTTACAAGCTGTGACTTTAACTCTTTCAACTCTGTTGGTGCCATTCTATACGGAGCTATCGAAGCAGTGTCGTGCGGGCAACAATTCAATTCCAAATTCAACTTCACGAATCGGAGGCAATCCCGACAATTCTTTAGGAAAACATCGAGAGAACTCACAAACAAGCGGCAGCGATTCAACTTTCCTTGAGATACTTTTGAGTCAATTACATAAGCAAAATAAGCCTCATAACCCTTTTTCAAATAACTCTGAGCTTTCAATACAGATATCACAGCATGTAATCCATTCAAATCATTAGACTCAACTCTAACTATTTTATCATTCAGACATCTCAAATCAATAGTCTTTCTTTTCTGATTCTATGACATCATGCAATGTCAACGATCCATACCGGAATGATATCAAACTCATCAAATGGCAAGAGCATCAGATCAGCAGGGAAACAGATATCTCGAAACATTAACGGATAGTTCTTGCATATCTTATTAACCAAGACACTTTTACCTAAGGGGTTCGATACTTGTATAACAAACTCAGTAGACTCTACAGGAAAAGTCTTACTGATTACCAAATTCATGCATACATACGAATGATTAGAACCAGGGTCTATCAATGCAATCATAGAAGTATCATAAAGTGTAAAAGTACCAGTTATAACATCAAGAGATGAAGCTTCCTCACGAGCTCGGATAGCATAAGCTCTGGTAGGCGCTCTAACTTCAGATCTCGTAACAGTGTCTCTAGTAGTTCTCTGACCACCACTGACATTTCTGACATTACGCGAAGGTCTACCTCTCATTTGAAGCATTATCGAGATCTCGGGTTACGAATAGTCTGCGCTCCAACGATCTCTGGGCAATCTCGAACAAAATGATCTAACGATCCACATCTGAAGCAAGCTCGATCATTCAATCTACAACTTCCCGGATGTCTTTTTCCATAATGCTTACACTCGGGTCTCTCAGAACGGACATTATCAACACTTGCTACTGAAGTTGCCAGAGTTTTGAAGCTCATTTGTGATCTAGCTCGATTTCTGATCGAATTTCCCACATTATCTCTTGAACGGCTTTGATCATCTCTAAATTTTTTTGAAGCAGGTTGAAATGCTCTACTCTAAAATCTTTTTCTCGTATCTCTGGCTTCAGACTCAGCTTTTCTTTTTTCTTTCCCGAGTGCCTCGGCTTTACATGCTCGATCAACAAGTACCACAAACTCTTTTATCTCTAAGATTCTGACTAGCAAACGGATATCTTCATTAAGGCCATCTTCGAATCTTTTGCACATTATAGCTTCAGATGATACACATTCACGAGCATATTGACTCAGTCTCACGAACTCTCGTTCATATTCTGTAACAGACATTCGGCCCTATTTTAGTTCCAGAAATTCCTTTCATTTCTGGTCGATAAATCTCTCACTGATATATTTCTTCCAAAACTCAATCTGAAAGAAGTCCCACGTGACTCGTTCTTTCAGAATAACAGAAGTTAGGGTTTTCCACCACTGATAGGCTGCATCTCGTAATAACGAAACAACACATTTAATACTTTCATCTGGAGTTAAAGACATTTCATCAAATACTCGGATTGTGTTTTCTAACCAGAACTCGGCCTTTTCAGCATTATCATCATTACTAGCCCTGAACTCTTTAGCCCCATATTTACGGATCTTGTCAACTGGAGGCTTATTCAACAGACTCGAATACATAACCGGTGGCAAAGTCAGTAGTCCGAGGGGATTAAGCGAGGCGGAGGTTGCGAAGCTTGATCGGGTTATTTCTCACAAACTGAGTGAACCACTCACTCATCATCTGGAAGAAATCTTGTTTAGCTTCTGCCTCTTGACCGCTCGTAGCGGACTCGGATCAGAGGGCGCTATCCCTTCAGTGGAAGCAGGCGCATTACTTTCTACGTCGTCAGCTATGGCTCTTTTGGGATCCATTACTATATGAAAATCACATTTTATACGTCAGGATTCATCACACTATCACAATTCAGAAATATGGCATGTATAGCTAGACTCTGACACGCTACGTTAGTTTGAGAATCGACAAAACCGTAGCTCTGATACCAACCAAATGTAACACTCCTATCCCGTATCCGTCGCAAGATTAGGGTTAAAGGTATTACCGAACAGATCAGAAACTTATTCAGATAATTCGTAATATAAATCATCAATCACCATCATCATGTCCCATCTATAGGTCAACGAGACCTTAAACATGCTTTAAAGTAGGGCTGGGACTACGCCGAACTCTTACAGAATTTCTTGAAAATTTAAAAATTTTCTAAGTTATTCAGGACACACGCCCGTGTGGGCTGGCCGTGTGCCTCCTACGGACACTAGACACCCCCATGGGTCTTGGCTGTTCCAGAACAGGGTAGGTATACTGACTTTTCCACACGGCCACTAGGCACGCCCGTGTACCATGGCCGTGTGCTCTTAGACCATATACTGACTAAACCACACGGCTACTAGTCACACACCCGTGTGCCATGGCCGTGTTCCCTTAGCTCGCTACTGACTTACTCCCACGGTCATCAGGCACGCCCGTGTGCCACAACCGTGTGGCAAAATAGGTCATTTGCAAGGCCAAAATGCCACCCACATAGGGTCTGTAACATCCTGAAATTGGGCCTAGTAGGATTGGGCCCAATGGGCCTTGATTTAAAATTTTTAGAGAATAAGAGATCGGCTTAAATGCAAGTTGGACCTATTGGATAAGTGATTTTGGAAGGTTAGAAGGCTTCTATGAAGTCCCGGGATCAAACTTTGGCTTTAGGAAATTTTGGTTTTAGGTGAAAAACCACGGAAGTTGGCGGGGTAGGCCTTAAGAATAAAATGTGGGAAAAATGACACAAGTGGAGTGTGTGGTGTAGTGGCAAAGTAGCGCCACTTAAGGAACAAGGGGGTGACGCCACAGGGAAGGAAGGAGGTCCAAGGTTCAAGTCTTGGCTCTTGCATTTTGGTTTTCTTTTTACATGGACTTTAATATTTGGCTATAGATTCAAATTTAGTTGCGCATGGTTTAAGACACAAGAGGAGCTTGTGGCTTGGTGGCAAGTGGTGTGTTTAACTATTAAAGGGAGCACAGGTTCGAATCTCATGAGAAGCAAGGGGTATTTATTTTCTTGGATTGGACGGCAAGAGTTTTGATTGAATTTAAACTCTCTTGATGAAGGGATCCCACATCGGAAAGATACAAAGAAGGAAGGTGGAGAGCTAGCTATATAAAGAGCATTCTAGGAGGAGAGTTAACATACCTTGGTGGGCGTTTGGGCACAAGAGTGGTGAGTGTGTGATTTAACACCGGACTCTATCGGTGTGTAACTCTCTACTCTAGTTGTAGAAGCGGCAAATGCCGAAGTGCTTGGTCCACGGCAATAGTAGCCACACGAGCGTGCGAAGCGCACGTGTGGGGCTTCGACGCAATAGTTGAGGCCATGTTAGTATTCTTGTGGGTTGGGGTGCTTGGGCGCGATGGGCCGAAGTGGGCCCAATGGGCCCGTGGGCCTTATGGAGTAAATTATGCGATTGTGTAGAATATAGTGAACTAGACTAGGTGGAACTTATATACATTGCTAGATTTGTGCTAGGTGGGCCACACGGCGTGTGGGCAGAATGGCCGGAATCGAGTTTTAGGCCCAATCGTCGGCATCTGACGGAAATGGTAGTTGAGTCGCTCGGGCGACATTTGGGCCTTTGGGAAAGGCCATTGCAGGTGCAAAATTACCGATATACCCTTGGTGGGTAAATTACGAAAATGCCCTTGGTAGGTAAAATTACGGTTATACCCTTAGAGGTTGATTAAGCGTGATTATGTTGTTTTATGTCTATCTAATTATGATGGTAATTCATGTTATACTTATATTTGATATATGTTTACCATACATGACATAACGCATACACAAATTATTATGTCATATTGCAGGTGTAATGAGAGGAGGGGAAGGCTTGTTTGTAGATCGTCACGGTGGTTTTGACCACATAGTGGCTTGGCCCCGCTTTCTATATTATAATCGTGACTAAGTCTCAAATGGTTTTGACCACCAGTGGTTTTGACCACACATATACTATTTTTGACTACGGTCACCGGTGGTTTTGACCACATATGGATTATTTGTGACTCGTCGGTGGTTTGGTACCACAGTGGGTTGGCCCCACATGCCGATTACTGGGATTGTCATCCAGTGGTTTTGACCACACGGTGGGTTGGCCCCACCATATGATTTGTGACTACGGTCACCAGTGGTTTTGACCACACTTATATGATTTGTGACTACGGTCACGGTGGTTTTGACCACAGTGGTTTTGACCACACGGGGTAGACACAAGAGTTCGGATGGTTAGGTTGGGTTTGCATGAATTGCATATTGACTTATGTATTGTGTAAGTGCTTTGTTATTATCGGGATAGGGATTTATACATCGAGTCTCGGTGACTCACCCCTTCCTTACATTTTGCAGATGAGGCATAGATCGCGGATGTGGAGCCAAGGCACTCGAGGTGGCCATGCGTTATGTTTTCGGGTTTTATCTCATTTACTATTTTGGGTTAATTTACTTTTAAATTTGGTTTTGGATTTGTAATAAGGCCGCTAAATTCCATTATTTTGGGTTTTTTTATTATCTGCTATAAGTTTTATTATATTGTGCTTAAGTTAAACAACATGGCATGTTAATAACCTGTTAACTCAATGTCTTTGAAAAGTTATACCTCTTATCGGGATTTTCAAACCTTACCATCGGGTAACAATATTCACAAGATGATAATAAAGTAAACTTAAATGATTTTCAAACCTAAGTTTTCCATGCTCAAATACAAAGCGGTTTTCAACTTTGCATTTTAATCAAAGTCGGCATTTCTTAAAAACAAACGGTTTTTTCTGAGAGAGTTTTCTTCTTTTGTCCAAACTTTAAACAAAGCAAAGTGTTTTATAGCGTTATCTTCAAAATTTAAACCTACAACTTGTTTTATTCAAATTATTTTTACCCTGTGACATGCCGAATCCGGTTGTAGTGTTTTGACCGGGTTTGGGGTGTTACAGGGTCAAACCTACAAGCCTATTACCAAAGCAACTCATGCACATTTGTACATCAAAAACATATCAAAACAACCATCCAATCACTACATTCAAATCTATTTTCAATCATACCAATTTACAAAACTAAAACTCATGTATACTCAAGCATAATTCATCCATATTTACCTTTCATGAACTCATTCTTTTGTTCAAACATATATGCCTATATTACATCCATAAACTTACCATCAACTTAACCATTTCATATGCTATCAAACCATACTAAAACATTCATCATGTAACATATTCATTAATGCATAATATCAACACATAACTAGCCAAATCACATGGCTAAGTTCATCTCTCAACTTATACAAATTAGCTCGCCTATACATGCCATACTTAGTATATACATTTTCAAAAGATACCAAAATGAGTTTGAGTAGTGTGATGACGATCCTCGACGGTCCCGAGCCTTCAGTAGCTTTGACGATCTATAAAACAGAACAGACACACACACAGAGTAAGCTTTCAAAAGCTTTGTAAGCCATATACAAATAAACTTAACTTAAAAGGCACATAGCATATTTATTCAATGACAATAATGGTTCTCATAGCATATACATCTCACATAGAGTTTCGCTCAATGGTTTAGCCATAATTTATCACATACTTCAACTCATTACCACATATACACATAGTTCATCTCAGCATAATTTCACATATCATCTCATCATTCCACTGTAAATATTCATCATAGTAAGTTCATATAGATACTTACCTTTCATACACATATAGTGTACTTTTCAAACGTACCTGAAACAGATATACAAATCACAGAGTTGTTCATTTCTCAGACTTGCCCGTTGAACCGTTCAGAACTAAATAGGATTTTGTAAAGCTTGGAATAGTCATACAATGCCAACGCCCTGCACGAGGTCTTACATGTACTCAGATATAGATGCATCGTCCCGGATAGGGTCTTACACGAATCAATACGATGCCAATGTCCCAGACATGGTCTTACACGAATCAATACGATGCCAATGTCCCAGACATGGTCTTACACATAAATCTCATAATGCCAACGTCCCAAACGTGGTCTTACACGAAATCACCAATCAATTCCAACGTCCCAGACGTGGTCTTACATGATATTCACAGAGCTGACACCTATGTCATGACATAGCTAATCCTATCTATTCCTAGGTTCACACGGGCCTTCTCAAACTTTATCAGTTTATCGAATTATTAGCCAACTCAAGTTTCACATACATTCCATCTCAATGGATGATCAAAGTATTTCACATATCATATGCATTCAAATAATTCAATGCAAATACATTTATTTGTATATCGACTTACCTCGATTCGATTTAACAGAAGCGAAAATGGCTACTTTCGGTTACTTCGCTTTCCGCGATCTAAGTCTATTTTCCTCGGTTCTTGATCTAAACATATTCAAATTTAACACTTTTATTAACAAACATATTCATTTCAATCCAAAATCACACGTTTAGGGTTATTTGCAACTTAACCCTCACATTTGCATATTTTATCAATTTAGTCTATTTTTCTCAAAACATCAAATACAAAAAATCATCACATGCTCATGCTTAGCCGAATGCTTATGAATATCATACAAGCCCATAGATTTCATCAAATTCACAATTTAGTCATTCAAATTGCTATTTTCTCAATTTAGCCCCTAATTAGCTAAATTCATCATAAATTCAAGAACAAAACATGTTCATTAAACACATATCTTTCATTTAACACCCAAACTCATCACAAAGCTCACCATTTCATCAATGGTACATCTCATAAACATCATCATTTCTTCAAATTACAACATGGGCTTGATAGTAGACTAAGCAACAATCTCAAAAACATAAAAATCATCAAAATCTAAAGCCAAAACATACCTTAATTGAACCAATAGTTAACCGAATGCCCTAGCTTCTTTTCTTTCTTCTTTTTTTCTTTGGTATTTTCGGCTAGAATGGATGAACACATCCACTAGCTTTTTCACTTGTTTTATTACAAGCATAATAATAATTATTCAATTACTCATTTACCCATTTAATAATCATATAAGACAAATTAATATTATGGTTATCAAGTCATTTAACCATCCACTAACCAAATAATGGTTTAATTGCCTCTTAAGGCCTCCTTATTAAAAAGCCACAATCAAATAGGCATTTTACAAATATCATGCTAGATTTACACTTAATGCAATTTAATCCTTTTACTCAAATTAAGCACTCAAACGGATAAATTAACTTACGAAAATTTCACACATACTTAATCACTTATCGTAAGCCCAAAAAATAATATTAAAATATTTTACTGACTCAGTTTTTTGGTCCCGAAACCACTATTTCGACTAGGGTATAAACCGATCATTACAAGAATTGACATCCTTACTAAAGATTCACTCAAATCACTCAAAGTGTTTAAGGTTCAAATTAAGCACTCAGAAGTCAAACATGAAAAGTAAATCCCATAGGCTTGCATGAAAATCAAATCTCCACCACTATAAAATGAGATGATACACAAATCAAAAGGTCTTTAAAAGGGTTGTAATGGGGCTTGGGTTAAAGGTGTGGATAAAGGTGAATTAGAGGTTAGTATCGAGATTGAATTGATAAATTACCTAACTTAAATAATTACATCAATTAAGAATTCATCACTAATAACATGAGCTTCTTCTCAAAATGTGAAATTAAACGCATAAGCTCAAATAACCTAGAACTAATAATGAATATCTTTCGTTTTTTTTAAAGAATAAGAACATACAAATACTAAGAAAGAACTTTAACAACTGAAATAGAGAACATAGTTAGGCAACTGCTCAAATCAAATCTCGACAAAAAGGGAAGTCAAGAAAATGGGGTAAACAAGTTAATAACGGGGTTTCGGGTTAATATTAGTGGTAAATCAAGAAACGTTTGATTAGGTTTAAAAGGGGTTCACTAGGGGTTAATTACGAAGGTAGGCTTTTTGTGGGGTAAGTGGGTTAAATCCTAAGTGTCTTTATCATCTTTGTATATCAAATCAAAGGTGTGGTCTTGACATGTATTGAAACACCCCAAACCCGGCCCACGAGCCCTGACCGGATCTGGTATGTTCCTCGAGAAAACATTTGAAAATCTGCTTGTTACTTAGGAAAAATTCGTGTGGTTTTGAAGAAGGATTTGCTTGTGTTGGGTTCAATTGAAAACTTTGTATATTTTTTTTAACTTTAAATTTGAAATTTATTGGTGATTAGGTGGTCAAAAACACGTAATATTTATTTTTAAGAAAAACCATTTAACCTTGATTTAAACTTAATCGTATAGTAATAAAATCCAATAAAAGTGCATGGATAAACCAGTTTCATACTAGTGGCCTTATTACATCAAAGCAAAACCCAAAATAAATTCAAAATACTAGAAACAATAAACATTCCAAAATAAAATAAATTATGTCTTTGAGCATGGCCACCACATAGTGCTCCCACACCCTAGGTCCATCACTGAGTGTCACCTGAAAAATATTCCCCAACGGGGTGAGTCAAACAGACTCAATGTGTATAGCCAACACTAAATCCCAATAATTTAGGCATATCAGTTCATACATGTGCATATAATTAAATAATAAAATGATGCAAACCCGAACCCAAACCTAGATGCCATCCGCTACACATCACCCGTACCAACCTGCACACCGTGGGGACTACTAAGTCAACCCTCCATCCGCTACACATCATCGAAGGCAGTCGCTGCAGTCGGCGTGCTCATCGCCCTTATAAATTTGTGGCATAGCCACCAGATAATATATTTTTGTGTCATGAGACACCACATTCAGATAACGTGACCGAAGTCACCACATTCAGATATTGTGGTATAAAACCACCACATTCACTTCCCCTTTCATATTCACCCATATGCCCAATGTCATACAAACATGCATTATCATGCCAAGTTCTTTACTCAAATTCTTATAATTTCACATAGGTGCCATAACAGATATTTATCATACTCTACTCATAGTAGGAGTAGGAAAATGTACCTGAGTACTTTGTACCATAGCATGGTACCTTAGCCATTTCTTTCACATTCTTATTAACATATTTAATAAAACATAACTATACATCTATCGAGAAATAGTGTGGGGTACACACCTGGTATTAACTCTTTCCTGAAAACCCGAAAACCCGATCTAACGCTTTAGATCCCTAACCCCTACATTCGGCCAACCTTAAGCACTTTAGCAAAAAGCCATTCGGCTACATGATCAAATCCCAAAGAATTAACTTCTTACCTTGTTACCAATTTGACTATTAATCAATCCCAAAATCTTGCGATATTTCCTTCCTTAAAATCGACTAGCACTGAATCACTATACAGGTCAGTTTTCGGCTTTCAAACAAGTAAAGTATAGATCTAAACTATTGAATATGGCCTTGGCCGAATACACATGTTCACCTACCTTGTGAATCTTAATCCCGAAAAGTGCTACTTGGTTATGAAGGTGTCGAAATCCTACAGAGCACATGTTAGATCCAGTTTTAACATTAAATCACAATAAGTGGCCCTTTGCCGAATATCACGTAACTCACCTTGGATATTGAAATTGTAATATCCAGGATAGGGCTATTTTGTTATTGCATTGTTTTGCATGTGGTTGTTTTGCAATGTTGCTTTTGTGTTGTTTTGGGGCTTAGTTGTAAGCTTAGTATGTAGGAGTGGTAGGAAAAATTTTGGTTTTAAGTTTTATGTGAGAGGAGATTTGAAGGAGTGGGGTTTATAAATAATTTTAGGTGAAAAGTTAGCATAAGAGTTGAGCTAGTAAGATGGCAAAGCATGCGCCACTTGGGGCTTGTGTTTGGCGTCACTTGCGAGAGGAGGAGGTCACGTGTTCAGGCTGCGAAAATCCCACATTTTTGCTCTCATTTTGACTCCGCATGGAGGAGGAGAGTTGTGGGCGTTCAAACTCCGCCATGGACCAAGTCAAATGTTTAAATGGTGGGTGGAGAGCTTAATTTAGGAGGGAGACTAGTTCAAACTAGTTTGAATGTGTGGCTTGGAGTAATTGTGGGTAGTGGCCGAATGTTGGGGAGTTTGTAGAGAGAGTGGCCGATTTTGGTAAGTGGGGAGGGTGTTAGCCGAAATTCACTTAGGCGAGTTTTGTGCATTTTTGGTCACTTTGTGTCAAGCCAAATTCCACTCTTTTGTCAATAGTAGCCGAAATTACAAGAGAGCTTTCTCTCATTTTCTTTACTTGAAACCAAAAGACCAAACCCCTATAGCCTTGCCAAATTTGCTTTGTCCCTCTCAATTTTCTTGGTAGCCGAATGTTCTTTGCTCTCTCTCTTTTCACTTCATTTGTGTAAGCCGAAACTCCATTCTCCAAAACACTTTCTCCATTCTTTCTTTTGCAAGTCGAAACTTCACCCTTCTAAACCTTTCCATTTCTTCTTCTTTTCCCCATTTCTATTGTTGGCGAATATCAACCCCTATCCTTTTGCATTTTGTTTTCTCTTTTCTTTCACTCTGACCGAATCTTGTGTGATTATTACAAACCACCCTAGCCGAATCCTTATTTTCCATCTTGTTTAAGAGTTGGCCGAATCTTTCCTCTCTCCTAGGGGTTCTTGGCCGAATATTGGTTGGTGTTAGGTAAGTGCTTGGCCGAATGGTTATTTCTCCTCTCCCTTGTTACTCGTTCGATTTTGGGTTTGGTTGAAAGGTGTTAATCTTTGTTAACTATTACGTTATAGGGCCTTTGGATTTTGGAAGCAAGCAAGAGGAGTCTTCTTTCTCTGTTAATCGTTGGTAAGTGGTGGTAAGGGATTGGTTCTAGTAGTGCATTCTTTTAGTTTTCGTTAATCAAAGACTTCAAAAATTTAACTTGATTCTCTTGTTAGGGGTGTGGCCGATTGGCTAAGGAAGCATTGGTTGGTTCGAGTTTTGGTAGGAAACCAAACCAAGTGAAAGGTAAGGGATTCAATTGTTAACCCCTTTGGTTTAATGGTTTTGGCCGAATGGTATAAGTGGCTAATCTATGTTTGGCCGATTATAGGAGCAAGGTATTTGAGGATCTTAGATCGGTTCATTGGGTTTAAAAGCTTGCTTTTTTAACAGTGTGTAAACTAACACACTCATTGCGTAATAATATGTTTAATAAACCCTGATTGTCAAACAAAGGTGGTTGATTGATATGATACCCTATGGGGTATGTGCACGGATTCTGTAAGCCATTTCATTACAAGTTCTATTAATGGTATATGATATCATGATCGATGATGTATGTGATATGAGATGCAATGTTAAACATGTTAGCATGATTACATGTATTGCACGATTTGCATTAGTATGATATGTTATGGGTGATATGAGAGAGGGGGAATATGATATCCGTGTCTTTGGGACACGTGAGGTTTGGCACCTCTAGTGGTTTGGTACCATTGCATTGATTATTGTGACTTTGGGTCACCAGAGGTTTGGCACCTCAATCACCTCGCCCCAGTTGGCTTAGCACCACAGTGGGTTGGCCCCACGATTGATTATACGGGATTGACGCCGGTGATTTGGTATCACACGCATTGGTTGGCCCCATCATTGGATTCGTGACTTGGGCCACCAGTGATTTGGTATCACATTCGTGTCTTTGGGACACCAGAGGTTTGGCACCTCATAGCGCCTCATCCCGGTGGCCGCACCGCGATGGGTTGGCCCCACACGGTGATTATACCGGGATTGACGCCGGTGATTTGGTATCACACTGCGATGGGTTGGCCCCATCATTGGATTATTCGTGACTTTGGGTCACCAAAGTGGTTTGGCACCACAATTATGGATATCGTGACTTTGGGTCACCAGTGGTTTGGCACCACCAGTGGTTTGGTACCACACGGGGTAGAAATGGAGTACGGATGGCTAGGATTGGGTGCATTACTTGTATTGCGTTGCTATGATGTGTGTTAGCATGTTGCATTAATCGGGAGAGGGATTTATGCACCGAGTCTTGCGACTCACCTTCTCCTTATCATTTCAGTGACACTTAGATTGCGGACATGGAGGAGGGTGGACTCGAGGTGACCATGCCATGAATAAATTCGAAATTTCAATGATTTAGACTTGGTACTTAATTTCTTTTATTCCATATGGTTTTGTTGGGATTGTAAAAGGCCTCTTAAAATTATGTTTTGATTATTCACATGCTTTGATTGGATTTCAATTATGTCCTAATAAATTATGGATTATTATCGAATAAAAACTTGGATATAAAATGAGGTTTTCGTAACTACAAAGCGATATGTTTTAAATTTTACCATCGGTATCACACTATAAATTAAAAATAAATGCAACTCAAACGTTTTCTAAAACTAGAGATTTTTTCCACACTAAGCTCAAAATGTTTTTAGGCATCAAGAAGGAGATTACTTGGGATTCTCAAACGATATGGATTTGTCTTACTTATGGAGTCAACCAAGTTTTCAAATTTCCGGGTTTCAAAATTCACTACCAGTTTTAAAGCAATCATGCCCAAGATTTTGACAAGTATAAAATATGACAAAGAGTTTTTCAACGAATCTTTAACTCAAACCTAACCCTCAAACACGATTTTCCCAGAACATGCGGATTCGGCCGTGGTGTATTGACCAGGGTTTGGGGTGTTACAGAATCCCAAACCTCCTTATAGTCGACTAGAGACGAATCTCAAATCTCCCTTGAGTTTCGCCACAAGGTAATAATGGAATCATCCTTAACTTTCGGCAAAATAAAGAGAAATAGAAAATCGAATGGCACTTGGTCTTACCCTTAATGTTGAAGTCGACAGTGATTCCTTCCCGACACCACTTGAGAGATTCGGCTATAGGCTATGTAATGCTCAACAAGTTTCGCTTTTGAAAATTATGAAAAGGAAAAGAGGAGGATTGATAATGGGGATTCTGGCTTCAATGGAAGAGTATGGGACTTGGGGAGGAATCGACAATAGTGATCTCTAAGGAGAAGAAGATTTTGCTAGCAAAGAGAACTTTGGGAAAAGAAGAGAAGTAAAATTAGGCCAAGAAAGGGATGAGAGAATAAAAAAGAAAACAAAAGAAAAAGTTGAATATCTCACGATAATTTCTGGCTACACTAGCTTATCCTTGTTATTCTCCTATTTTTCCTCTTCTCTTACTTATTCAAAATAGTTCAAAAATAAATCAGCATTTATCCACGCTTTTTAGCTAAATTTTAAAAAGAATTCAACCTCCCTTAAACTCCTCCCACATTTCTCCTTGCCATCCATCACCTCTTCCCTTTGGCACAAAAATAAACTCCCATTTGCTTCCCTTGTGATTCGAACCTAAGCCCCTTTACATCGATTATGGCGTCACTTACAGAGGCTTTAAGTGGCGCCTCCAAGCCACTTAGACAAGCTTCCATTTCTCGTGTCATATTTCCTTTAAATTTCCTTAAGACCACCTTGCCTTAGTTCCCATTTTTAAACTTTAAAACTTAATATTTCTAAGGCATTTTTTACACACTAAGGTTCACAAAATTCACAAAATTCATAGAACACATTCACTGCTCACATAGACATGCTATTCCATATAATTAAACAAAATGCATAGGCCACAATTCCTGGATATTACGCTTCTACCTCTTAAAATAATTTCATGTCCTCGAAATTACCTAGCTAAAACAAGTGAGGGTATTGTCGTCGATTGCCTCTTCTCGCTCCCCACGGCTTCCTCCGATCCATGATTACGCCATAACACTTTGACTAAAGGAACCGGGACTTCCTCCGTAACACTTTCACATCTCATTCCAAGATATGAATCGCTCTTCTTCCTAGGACAAACTGGCCTTAGCTCCACCTCTTCAACCGAAACTACATGAGATGGATCCGATCGATAACGACGTATCATGGATACATGGAATACGCCGTGCATCTATTTCAACTCCGATGGCAACTCTAATCGGTATGCCATCGTCCAACTCGCCTAATACTCGGATAAGGCCCTATAAACCTTGGACTTAGCTTCCTTTTCGACCAAACCTCATTACCTTCTTCCAAGGCGAGACTTTAAGAAACACTTGATCTCCCACATCAAATTCTATCTCCTTCCGTTTCTGCGTACGACTTCTGTCTATCAGATGCCTCCTTCAACCGTGCTCGAATTACCTCAACCTTCTCTTCGGATTCCGCCACAATCCGACCCAAAACTCGACGTTTCCCTAATTCCGCCCAACACGCCGGGTGTGTGACACTTCCATCCATACACGCTTCATACGGTGCCATTCGAATACTAGCTTGATAGCTGTTGTTGTATGCAAATTTCGCTAACGGCAAATATTCTTCCCAACTTCCTCTCAAGTCTATCACACACCTCTCAAAGATATCTTCCAACACTTGGATTACTCGCTCGCATCGCCCCGTCCGATCGTGGATGAAAAGCCGAAGTGAAATCCAATTTAGTGCCTAAAGCTTGATGTGGAGCCTTCCAAAACCGAGACGTAAACCTTGGATCCCTATCCGAGATAATTGACATCGCACTCCATGCAACCTCACAATTTCGCCACATATAACTTTGCCAACTTCTCGCAAAGAATAATCAACTCTTATCGGGATGAAATGCGCGGACTTTTTCAATCGGTCCACTATCACCCATACCGAGTCCTTCTTAGTAGCGCGTGGAAGCCCACTAACGAAGTCCATGGTGATTCTCTCCCACTTCCACCGCGGATCCTTATCGATCAAGCAATCCTAACGGAACTTGGTGTTTAGCCTTGACTTGTCGACACGTCAAGCATTTTCCTACAAATTCAGTAACTTCCCGCTAAGACCTGTGCCACCAAAACTGCTCCCTTATATCTCTATACAACTTAGTACCTCTAGGATGCATAGCATAGGGGCTACCATGCGATTCTCAAGAATTTCTCCGCCTTAAGTCCTCATTCTTGGCAGCATACGCACCTTGCCCTTGAAACATAATACTCCCTCGTCATTAACACCGTAATCTTCCAACTCTCCACTGCACTTGCCGTAGCTTAGCACTTAGGTCCTCATCCATTAACCGACTTTCCTTCACCTCATTCAACCATGTCGGTTTCACTTGCAACTCTGCCGATAAACTTCCATCATCATACAAGCTAAGATGTGCAAACATTGCCCTCGATTCGACACTACTTTCCGACTTAGGGCATCTGCCACTACATTTGCCTTGCCCGGATGATACTCTATGGAACAATCATAATCCTTCAGTAATTCCACCCACCTTCGCTGTCTCAAGTTCAACTCCTTCTGAGTCAGCAGATACTTAAGGCTCTTGTGGTCCGTAGATCACCGACTTTTCTCCATAAAGGTAGTGCCTCCACACCTTAAGAGCAAAGACCACCCGCCAGCCCAAATCATGCGCGGGTAGTTAACCTCGTGAGGCCTTAGTTGTCGAGACGCATAAGCTACAACCTTCCCATCTTGCATCAAGATGCAACCCAAGCCTATATGGGAAGCGCCGCAATACACCACGAAATCCTTTCCCGCTCAGTCGAATCAACACCTGAGCTTCCACAACACCCTCTTAAGCTTCTCAAAGCTCTCCTGTTTATCCGTCTCCAAACAAAAGGTACCTCCTTTCTCAACAGCTTTGTCAAAGGTGCGGCTATTGAAGAAAATCCTTCCACAAACCTTCCGTAGTAGCTCACAATCCCAAGAAATCGCGAATCTCAACCACTGCACTTAGGTGGTTTCCAATCTAGCACCGCTTCGATCTTCCTAGGATCCACTCTTATCCCTCTCGCGCACACTACATGCCCTAAGAATGCAACCTCCTTAAGCCAAAACTCGACTTGCCGAATTTGGCATATAGCTTCTTCTCCTTAACACTTGCAACACTTTTCGGAGATGCTCGCCATGTTCTTCCTCGGACTTTGAGTATACTAGGATATCGTCGATGAACACAACGCATTTAACCGATCCAAGTAGGGTTGAAAACCCAATTCATCATATCCATGAACGCGGGTGGGGCGTTTCGTCAACCCAAACGGCATTACTACAAACTCATAATGCCCGCATTCTTGTCCCGAAAGTCGCCTTATGGATATCCGCTTCCTTCACCTTAAGTTGATGATATCCGGACCTTAGGTCTATCTTTGAGAATACCGCCGCCTCTTAAGCTAATCGAACAAGTCGCCTATCCTTGGCAAAGGGTACTTGTTCTTGATGGTCACTTATTCACCGATTGACGATAATCTATGCACATACGCATAGTTCCGTCCTTTTTCTTCACAAACAAGACCGGTGCTCCCACGGAGACACAACGGGTCGAATAAACCCACGATCAAGCAACTCTTGAATTTGAGCCTTGAGCTCAACCAATTCCTTCGGTGCCATTCTATACAGAGCGATAGATACTGGCGCCGTTCCAGGCAGCAAGTCAATTCCAAACTCCACCTCCCTATCCGGGGGTATTCCAGGTAACTCCTTCAGGAAAACATCCACAAATTCCCTTACTGTTCTAACTCCACTAACTCCCCCTTCTTTGGCATCCAACGCCCTAACAAAAGTCAGAAATGCCTTGCACCCTTTTCGAACCATCTTATCAGCTTTCAGTGCTGAAACAACGTTAGACAAGTAGTTTCTTCTTTCTCCTATCATAATTATCGCCTCATCCTCCAGCGTCTTTAACTCCATTCGTTTAGCTGCACGATCCAATATAGCTCAGTTTTCTACAAGCCAGTCCATGCCAAGTATGAGATCGAATTCTTTGAAGGGAAGTTCCATTAAGTCGGCAGAAAATATCACTCCCTGAATTTCTAAGGGTACGCTCCGAAAGATCTTATTCACCACTACAGTTTGGCCTAATGGGCTTACTACAGTCATCTCCCTATCAGATAGTTCAGAGTCTATGCCTAGTGTTTCAACTACACTACTTGCAACATAAGAATGGGTCGAGCCCACATCAATCAAAGCAAAATAAGGCTTGCCAAATATAAGGAACGCACTCGGTTATGACGTCCCGCATGCCTCCATCCTCCCTTCGATGAACCGCAGATACACTAGACCCCGCTATCTTGCTCTATATTACCAACACTCCGCTGTGTGTTCCACGCCCTCTTCCAAAACCATTACCTCCGCCATTCGACCACGACCGAGGTCAGCTGGCCCACCTCTACCACCGATTACCATTCCGCCTGCTGGTCGGCCCCCGCCTATTTTTATCTGACAAAGCCTTAATCATGTGGTCCTTAGACCCACACTTAAAACATCCTCCTATTTTCTTCCAACACTCTCCTAAGTGCTTTTTCCCACACTTATCACAAGTACGACATCGCCCTCCAAAGAGCAACTTGTCGACCTTATGCCCATCAACTCTAGGCCTCTTTTGTGCATTTCGAGATGACCCACTGGTCCAACTCCTCTTTCGGCCTATTCCGATCGAATTTTGCCTTACAGAGTCCTTAACTCCTTCTGGCTACCTTAGCCTTCTCTACTAGCACAAGAAATTCCCGCGCTCCCATCATGGAGCTATCAACAACCTTAGGTCATCCCTAAGCCCGCCCACAAACCGGACACACCGCTCATGCTCCGTAGCCACTATCCTCGTGCATACCATTTTCACCTTAAAAATTCAGCCTCAGACTCGCACGGACTTATTCCCTTGAACCCGCCCCAAAAATGCTTTCCTCTCACGATCAACATAATGAGTACCAACATACTTCTTCCGACACGCCGCCTTGACATACTCCCAAGTAAGATCCTCCGCTATGGCACCATCCCGAATCGTGAGCTACCATTGATAGGCTTCGTCGCGAGTAATGCCACCATCCCTTTATTTCTCCTCGTGGGTTAGATCCAACTCATCCATAATTCGCTCGGTTGCCTCCAACCAATACTCACCAGATCGGGTGCCACACTGTGATACACCACGGAACACCTCACCTTTCATTAGCTCTGAGTCACTCGCATGCATTTCCAAACTCCTATATTTCCTCCCGCTCCCACCACCATTTCAAGAACTCGCAAGATTGCTCGCGAGCATCGCATCATCCCCGTCCGATCTTGCTACTCAACGCCAAAGAACCGGTGGTGGTGGTGCTGGTACCTCATTCTCTGACCTTGACTGCACTCTAACGGGTTCCGACATGGCCATTCCGCTTCTACCACGCCCCCGCACATTACGCACCACGCCCCCTAGAACTCATGTCTACGATCGCGCTTTAACTGATTAAGAAATTTTTATGCATTAGTATTTTGTTCCACCGACATTATCCGCGAAGAAATTTTATGAAAAAGTTTAGAAGTAGTTCTTTCGATCGATCAAAGTTTCAAGTCTTCTATCCTAATTTAAAGGAGCACATTCATTCAACACACATTCATCGCTCAAACATTTTCGCCCTATTCCTATCCTGTGGGTATTTTCGTCATTTCACCTACATGGGTATTTTGGTAATAAATCGGGGTCAATTTAAAAATTTGTAAATCGGGGGTAATTTCAGTAAATTTTCCAATTCAGTGGTTCCTTGGTGATTTTATGAAATAAGGGTATTTTGTAATTTTCTTTTATTTTTTATTTTTTTCCAAACTAGTGGTGGTGGTCCTTTTGGGTTTTAATTATAGGGTTTAGCCCATCAACGAGTCCTCATAACTAGGGTGAATAGTCACCACGCACTGTAGGATTCTAGCGAAGAGGAGGTGAGTCGCTAGGACCGCTAAATACCAAGCTCTCCCGAATCCACTCCTAGGCATGCGTCGCTTATTGCCACACCCTAACTCGACTAAGGTGAACAGCCACTACGCACTGCAGGATTCCAAATAAGAGGAGGTGAGTCACTAGGATCGCTTAAATACCAAGCTCTTCCGGATCCAATCCTAGACACATGCATTTGACGACGGTTACTTTACACCCTAGTCTTGTGGCTCGTTAACGGGTTTGTTTAGTGAAATTAAGTCTTATGAATATTTAAGAAGCGGTTTAAACGAAGCCATAGTCCATCGTAGTCTATTTAAACTAGTCTACATCCCATAAAGCCCATAAAGCCCACATGTATAACACACAATGGTTTAGGTACTTACCGCTGACTTGGGTCTGAGATGCAAAGCTAAGGCCGAGCTAACAGATCGGTTATCCTTTAAAAGCCCATTTTTAGAAAACATTTTGGAGCCCAAAAACCCCAGAGCCGAAGTTTTGAACCGGCTCGATACCAATTTGAAACACCCCAAACCCGACCCACGAGCCTTGACCGGATCTCGTATGTTCTCGAGAAAACATTTGAAAATCCGCTTGTTACTTAGGAAAAATTCGTGTGGTTTTGAAGAAGGATTTGCTTGTAAAGGTTCAATTGAAAACTTTGTATATTTTTTTTAACTTTAAATTGAAATTTATTGGTGATTAGGTGGTCAAAACACGTAATATTTATTTTTAAGAAAAACCATTTAACCTTGATTTAAACTTAATCGTATAGTAATAAAATCCAATAAAAAGTGCATGCATAAACAGCTTTCATACTAGTGGCCTTATTACATCAAAGCAAAACCCAAAATAAATTCAAATACTAGAAACAATAAACAGTCCAAAATAAAATAAATTTGTGGTCGAGCATGGCCACCACTGTGCTCCCGCCGACCCTGGCCCATCACCGAGTGTCACCTAAAAATATTCCCAACGGGTGAGTCAAACAGACTCAATGTGTACAGCCAACACTAAATCCCAATAATTTAGGCATATCAGTTCATACATGTGCATATAATTAAATAATAAAATGATGCAAACCCGAACCCAAACCTAGATGCCATCCGCTACACATCACCCGTACTCAACTCGCACACCGTGGGGACTACTAAGTCAACCTCCATCCGCTACACATCATCATCGGCAGCGTCGCCACAAATGACGTGCTCATCACCCTTATAAATTTGTGGCATAGCCACCAGATAATATATTTTTGTGTCATGAGACACGACATTCGAGATAACGTGATCAAGTCACCACATTCGTGATATTGTGGTATAAAACCACCACATTCACTTCCCCTTCATATTCACCCATATGCCCCATGTCATACAAACATGCATTATCATGCCAAGTTCTTTACTCAAATTCTTATAATTTCACATAGGTTCCATAATGTATATTTATCATATTCTACTCATAGTAGGAGTAGGAAAACGCACTGAGTACTTTGTACCATAGCATGGTACCTTAGCCATTTCTTTCACATTCTTATTAACATATTTAATAAAACATAACTATACATCTATCGAGAAATAATGTGGGGTACACACTTGGTATTAACGCTTTCCTAAAAACCCGAAACCCGATCTAACGCTTTAGATCCCTAACCCTACATTCGCCAACCTTAAGCACTTTAGCAAAGCCATTCGCTACATGATCAAATCCCAAGAATTAACTTCTTACCTTGTTGCCGATTTGACTATTAATCAATCCCAAATCTTGCGATATTTCCTTCCTTAAAATCGACTAGCACCGAATCACTATACATGTCGGCTTTTGGCTTTCGAACAAGTAAAGTATAGATCTAAACTATTGAATATGGCCTTGGCCGAATACACATGTTCACCTACCTTGTGAATCTTAATCCCTAAAAGTGCTACTTGGTTATGAAGGTGTCTAAATCCTTACAGAGCACATGTTAGATCCAGCTTCTAACATTAAATCATAATAAGTGGCCCTTTGTCGAATATCACATAACTCACCTTGGATATTGAAACTCAAGCCTCCTTATAGTCGACTAGAGATTTAATCCCAAATCTCCTCGAGTTTCGCCACAAGGTAATAATGGAATCACCCTTAACTTTCTGGCTAAATAAAAAGAAATATAAAATCAAATGGCACTTGGTTTTACCCTTAATGTTGAAGTCGACAAGATTCCTTCCCCGACACCACTTGAGAGATTTGGCTATAGGCTATGTAATGCTCAACAAGTTTTGGCTTTTGAAAATTATGAAAAGGAGAAGAGGAGGATTGATAATGGGGATTCTGGCTTCAATGGAAGAGTATGGGACTTGGGGAGGAATCAAGAATGGTGATCTCTAAGGAGAAGAAGATTTCGCTAGCAAAGAGAACTTTGGGAAAAGAAGAGAAGTAAAATTCGCCAAGAAAGGGATGAGAGAATAAAAAGAAAACAAAAGAAAAAGTTGAATATCTCACGATAATTTTTCGGCTACACTAGCTTATCCTTGTTATTCTCCTATTTTTCCTCTTCTCTTACTTATTCAAAATAGTTCAAAAATAAATCAAGATTTATCCAACGCTTAGCTGAAATTTTAAAAAGAATTCAACCTCCCTTAAACTCCTCCCACAGCCTCCTCTTGCCGCCCATCACCTCTTCCCTTTGGCGCAAAAATAAACTCCCATTTGCTTCCCTTGTGATTCGAACCTAAGCCCCCTTTACATCGATTATGGCGTCACTTACAGAGGCTTTAAGTGGCGCTCCAAGCCACTTAGACAAGCCCATTTTCTGTGTCATATTTCCCTTACAAATTTCCTTAAGACCACCTTGCCTTAGTTCCCATTTTTAAACTTTAAAACTTAATATTTCTAAGGCATTCCTTTACACACTAAGGTTCACAAAATTCACAAAATTCATAGAACACATTCACTGCTCACATAGACATGCTATTCCATATAATTAAACAAAATGCATAGGCCATAATTCTTTGGATATTACATGTATAATCAAGCAAGTTCTAGAATAATAAATCAATATTGACACACTCATAATCAATAAAGTGAGCAAGAAAATGTATGCTCCAAAAGGCTCAAAGTCTCACAAATATTATGGTTTTTGATGTTAACCTTTCAAATTTCAAACTTCAAAGTAATATTTAAATTTAGGAAAACAACCTAGAAATTTTTATTACGGAAAATAGACTTATCATGCTTGATTCTCATATATCTTAAAGTTTAAATCATCAATGCACAATTAACTATGAGTTAATCCAAAACATATCAATGGAAATCATAAATCAATAGAAGTTTCATTCTAATTAGTAATATGAGAAAATTACTTAAGAACAAGACATAATTCAGTGGTTTTGAGAATAATGCAAAAGTTAGGAACTTTTAAAATTCACCCCCATACTTAAGATGTACATTTTCCTCAATGTACAAAAATAGATATTCACAATATAGTAAGAAAATCATAAGGTAGGGAGAGAAGTGAAACTTCCTGAAGTTTGGATGGAGTCAAAGAAAAGAAACGAGTGAAATTTGGGCCGAGTTGGAGAAGGATGCGCCGGTGGTGGTGGATACTAGGGTCGTGGTGTGGTGATTCCCTAGTAGCCTTTAGGACCTAAATAAACGAAATCAAAATATAAAAATATAGATTTAGCACAAGAGAGATAGAGAGAAGAAAAATAAAAGAGAAGAGAAAAGAAAAAGAAAAAGTAAATGGACTCAAAGGTCCTTGTCCTATCGAGTTAATGAAGCGACCGGCATAAACTTATGTAGATCGGTCTCGCACAGGGAGATTGTGCTAGGATCCTTTCGCTTCTTCGACATGGATATGGTGGTGTTGCTCTTATTTTTAGGCATTGTGTGATGGTGGCAAGGAAGGTGGTTGGTGTAGTGGTGGTGTAAAGGAGGAATGAGTGAAAAGAAAAAGAGAATGGAGGAGAAAGTCAAGAAGAAAAAGAGGGGTATGGTGGGTAGGGTTTTAAAAGAAGAGGAAATTGAAGAGGAAGTGAGAAGAAGGGGGGTTTTAAATAGAAATCGTGGATCTGGTAACTCCCCACGCCTGTGTGCCATGGGCGTGTTCGGTCACACGATCGTATCGCACGGCCGTGTGGAGGTTCGTTCGTTTCTCCCATGCCTGTGTGGAGGTTTCTACGCTTGTGTGGCTTAATCAGTGTCGGCCACGGCCGCATCGCATGGTCGTGGCTTTTTATCGTAGCTCGTGTTTTGGGGAAAATTTTATCCTATTGCCACATGGATATGGCCACGCCCATGTACCCACTGCAGACTACACCGCCACGCCACTGGCCCGTGGTGCAAGGCCGGTGGGTATGGAAACTTGCGCCTAAACATGAAAATAAGTAAAACTAAGCTAATCAAGAGGGTTAGTGCTTGGGTTGCCTCCCAAGAAGTGCTCGTTAAAAGTCTTAAGCTAGACTTACCTCTCATTCACGCACTCATGGTGGTTTGAGGAGTTGAAACTCCTCTCCCCGCTATCGCTCTAAGATCACTATGTAGTTTGAGTCGAGTGGCGCTTACCTTTAAAAGTGCCGAATGTAGGATTGGTCACCTCGACTGTTCCGTATGGGAAGACATTGAGTACCTTAAAAGGGATTTCTTCGTTTGTATTAAGGTCCTAATGGCGATTCGAGGGTTGGTTTTATCCAACAATTCCTGGTCTCCGATCTTAAATTGGTTTATCCCATCCTTAAGTTTGACATGGTTTTGCTTTGGTTCCTTGTGTTTTTTCAGTTTTTCCTTGACGTGTGTCTGCCATTCATCTAGTTCATCAATTTGTAATCTTCGTTCCTCATGAACAGTTTTATTCTCAATATGAGTGCTAGAGCCTGGCTCTGTTATCTGTTCCCGAGAGATTTCCTACAAAGAATATTGAACGCTAAGTTTGTTTATATTATCAGGACTTGTTTTTCTTGATCATTAGATATTCGTTAGAATCACGTGCTTTGAGTTTAATCATGTCATCACCTACACGAAGTATTACTCCCCGTATCAACACCGATAATGGTCCTAGCAAATGCTAAAAAGGGTCTTCCTAAAATTAAAGGAATATTATTGTCCTCATCTATGTCTAAAACGACAAAGTCTATCGGGAATATGAATTTATCAATTTTTACTAGCACATCTTCGATTATACCCCTAGGAATTCTAATAGCTTTATCACCTAATTGAATGCTCATCCTAGTTTGTTTGGGTTTCCCAAGACCTAATCGTGATGCTTGCCCCTAAATCACCTAAAGCATTATTAATGCAGATAAACTACCAATTGCTACACTGAATTGTAAAACTCCCCGGATCTTTTAACTTTTGTGGTAGTTTATTTCATAGAATTATCGAAAGCACACCGCGCTTAGCTCCACATGCGACGATCGCCTAACTTCCGCTTGTTTGTCAAAAGCTCCTTTAAAAATTTCCTTAACCGCATCTCAACCTTACATCTCCTCTCGCCACATTCTCTTGCCTCAATTTTGATTCATCTAACCCTTCACTATCATGAGCGTAAACGCATGAAGTTGTTTTTTTGGGTTAGTTTTGTTGCTTGGCAAGTTTCTTGTGGTCGCTTCCGAGATCGCCTTAGCAAGTCGACCTATTTGGTTCTCGAGCCCTTGAATTGATGCTTGCTGATTTTTAAGTGTTGTTTCGTGTTTTGGAAACAAGTTTCGATAATCGCGATGAATTTCAAGTAGCATCTCTTCAAGGTTCGGCTTCTTCTCTGTGGGTAGGGTTGTTGTTGAAAGCCCGGAGAGGGTTGTTGTCTCTCGATTTCCTTGACCACCCCATGAGAAGTTTGGGTGGTTCCTCCAACCTGATTATAATTGTTACTATAGGGTTATTTTGAGATCTAAAATTATTACCCATATAGTTCATCCGCCGCTTACTACGCCAGGTTGTAGGGTGGGTATTCTGCATCGCTCGCCCTCCGCCATTTGTATCGCATTGCATCAATGGATGTACTCGCGAAGAACCATACAAACCATCAATTTTCTTATTAAGGAGTTCTACCTGGTTTGATAGCATGGTCATCAATACGAGGTTGAAAACATCGCGCTTTTGTCGGCCTTGTCCTTGTAACTTGCCACCGATAGTTATTCAAAGGACATCTCCTCTATAAACTCATAAGTCGCCTCAGAGTCTTGTTATTTAGGTTCCACCGGTGGTCAATCAATCAACCGCCTAGTTGAGGGGTTCACACCGCTGTAAAAGGTTTAAACTCAGAGCCACAAAGGTAACCCATGGTGAGGGCACCTTCTTAGTAAATCCTTGTATCTCTCCCATGCATCGTAAAGTGTCTCTAAATCCATCTCGCATAAAAGAAGAGATATCATTCCTCAATTTATCCATTTTAGCCTACAGTAAAATATTTAAGTAAAAAATTTTTGGTCATTTGATCCCATGTAGTGATTGATCCTCATGGTAACGAAGTTCAACCACTATTTAGCTTTATTTCTCAACGAGAAGGGAAACAATCAAGGCGTAATGGCATCATCGTAAACGCCATTAATCTTGAAAGTGTCGCAAAACTCAAGAAAATTTGCCAAGTGATTATTTGGATCCTCATCCCCGCAAAACCATCAAACCGAACAAATTGTCGGATCATCCAGATAGTGTTAGGTTTCAGCTTAAAATTATTTGCAGCAATAGTAGGTCTAACAATACTTGATTCACTCCTCATAAAGTAGGTTTAGCATAATCAAACATAGTACGAGGAGCAGATTTTGATTCACTGGTTTTATGGCCACTACAGAGGTAGCAGATTATTATCACCATCTCTTCAGTAGTGTTGTTATCGCTTTCTTGCTCTTCTTCTATGTATTGTAGGCTTCACTTTATTTCTCTTCGATTTTTGTGAATCAGACTTTCAATTCATCACAGTAAAGTAAAGGTCCTGACGGGTTTCTTCTAGTCATAAACTAGAGATACCGCTGTAATAAAAGAAAGGGAAAATTAGAAAAGTTAAAATAAAATAAAAATAAATTACAAATAAATAAAATGGCTAAAGTAATAAAAATTTAGTTTTCCTAATATCTTAGTCACTCAAGAACTGCGCCAAAAACTTGATGGAGCTCAAACTAACTATTATTTTGACAAAGGCAAGCGCAATCTATCGAATAAAGAGTATAGCTGTGGTGAGTCTGGAATATCGATCCTCAAAGACCAAGAGTACTAGTATTAACTATCTTTTATTATCTAGCCTAATAATTAAGGGGGATTTATTTTTAATCTAAAATTTACTAACTAATTTAACTAACTATGAATGCGACAGTGAGAGTAAATTTGGAAAATACTCCTGACAACTTATATGAGATAGGCAATACCTAAGGAAGAATCCACCTCGATTTTACTTATTACTTTTGATTCATGCGATTTATTCACTTGGCTTAATTCAGAGAAATCCCTAAATTATATTAATACCTCTCTTGAGGCTACTAACAACTCGACTCTAGGTTGATTAATTGAAATCTCTTTCTAATTAAAACCCCTATTGTCGCATTAACTCGATCTATGGATTCCCTTATTAGGTTTGACCTAATCGCAGCATTTTCGCTGTTCTATCTTCTAGTGGTTGCGATCAACTCCACTTAATTATGTTGATCTACTCTTAGACAGGACTTTGCTCCACCGAATAAGCACATTCGACTTGAATCAATAACCGAATTATCAAAACAAGAATAAGAACTCACAATTAAGAATAAGCACAAGTATTTATCTCATAAATAAAATAATAATAAGATCTATCTTAGGTTTCATCCTTAGGTATTTAAGGGATTTAGTTCATACTAAAAGAGGGAAACATCATAAAAGAGGAAAACAACAAAACATAAGAAAACCCAAAAACTTCTAAAGAACTTGATGGGAGATCCTCGCCTTGATGGAGATCCTTCTCCTAAGCTATCCCCGACTACTGCCTTGGAGTATCTTCTCCTTCTACTCCTGGCTGCCTCATTCAACGCCCCGTCGAGCTCTTTCAAAGTTGCCCCTCAGGGTGTTTATATAGGCTTTGAGATGCCTTACTTGGCCCAAAAGTATCCTAATCCGAATGAAACTCATCTTGGTCACGGCAGGGACACGCCCGTGTGACACGCCCGTGGTCGACTCTCTTGGTCGTGGTCAATCCTGCTCGCCACACATGGCCGTGTGATCTGGCTGTGTACGTTGATCCAGGCCGTGTCTCGGTTGTTGCTCGAAACACACGGTCGTGGGTTGATAAACCGTAATAGTAACATATTTTATCTCCACATTTAGCATGCTTTTGGATGATTTATCCCTTTAATTATGGAATTTGGTGCTCTTAATCCTTTGATTTCATGTTTTATACTCGTGGAGAGCATAAGAGGATGAAAAGAACTGAAAACGGCTTAAAATGGGCCAAATGGGCCAAAGTAAGAAATTGACACTACCGGGCCTAAAGCACACTGGGCCGTGCCCTCAGCGTGCCCGAACACGCCCCGAATTCGACCACACGGGCGCGCACACGCGCGCGTGCTGGCCGTGACAAAGAGGAATTTTATTCTGATTAGGATACTTAGAGGCAAAGAAAGCCATTCCAAAAGCCTATATAAACACCCTAAAGGCCAACCTTTAGGGGCGCCCACTAGGCCAAGGAGCCAAGCCGCAGAGGTCGAATCGTGGGATTTACTCAAGAAAGCCGCTTGATTCATCTCAAGAAGCCAAATCATACTCAAGACGGCGGATCTCTCCTTCAATTCTTTCAGGGTTTTAGGTTTTTTGTGTTTTGTTTTATCTTTTCTTCCGAGATGGATTCTTTTATTATTATGAACTAAACCTCGATACCGAGGGGATGAAACCTAAGACGGATCTTGTTATTGTTTTCTCAACTATATGATAAATACTTGATTTGTTCTTAACTATGTGTTCTAATTTTGCTTTGATATTTCAGGTATTGATTTAAGTATTGATGTGCTTAGGCAAAGGAGCAAAAGTCCCCGCCTAAGAGTAGATCTAGCATAGTTAAGCTGGAGTTGATCGCAACCCTAGACATAGGATGACAAAATCGCACGGATTAGGGTCAAACCTAATATGGGAGTCCATGGATCGAGTTAATGCAATTCTAGGGTTTTAATTAGAAAGAGTGTAACATCCCGATTTAGGGCCTAGTTTTAATAGTGGTGCGAGACCACTAACTGAGGTATATGAATGAGTTTTTGAGGTTTATGTTATGTATGCATGCTAGTGTGAAAAGTTTCATGAAGCAATTTTGTGAAATTGTTGCTGAATTGTCCAAAAGGACTAAATTGAAAAAGTTGCAAAATGTGAGATTCTAGAAGCTATTTGTGTGAAATAGCTTTAGAATATTAATTAGAGGTCCTTAAATAGCAATTTTTCCAATTTTTAATATTTGGACAAAATTGGGCATGGATGAGTTAAAATAGAAAGTTTATCAAAAGGGTATTTTGGTCATTAATCAATTAAGTGATTAAAATAGGAGAAAAGATGACAAAATTCATTCATCTTCTTCTCCAAGGTCACTAAATTTTCAAGAGCCATTGTTAGGGTTCTTCAAATTTTTCAAGCTTGCTAGTAAGTGCATCTAGCCTCTGCTTTTGATATTCTTTGTATTTTTGAAGTCCTTGTAGCATGAGTAAGCTATTTTTAGCTATTTGATTAGCTATGATGGATGTTCAAAATGTGGCCATGTATGACATGCATGTATTTTGATGTTTTATGGAAGATTATGAAATCTTGATGTAGTAGAAAATCTTTTGCTAAATGAGTTTCCATAGAAAATGCATGTAGGGACTAGTTTGTGAAAGTCTTAAGTTTGGTCATACATGTGTGATGTAGTGAGAATTGATGATTTCTTTAGTTTAGTAAGTGATTCGGCTAACATGAAAGGCTAGGAAGTTGAATAAAATCACTTTACGAGCCTTGGGCCAATAGTGTAATTATGAGAAAGATTTGGAGCAAAAGAGTAATTTTGCCAAAGTATGAGATGTGGGTCATTTTGGTCAATGTGTGTATTGAATAAGCTGATTTATTTATTATAGATCAAGAAAGACAAAGCTCTGGATCAAATCGAGGCAAGAGCAAAGTGGTGGACTAAATTGCACGCTTCTATACTTTTGAGTATCGAGGTAAGTCTATGCATAAACAATGCATTCATACTTACAATTTGTTAATGCTAGATAGTGTATAGCATGGTTGAGAATGATTGAGAACCTATGTGGTTCAAGTGAAATGGATGGATGAATGATTAAGTAAGTAAATTTGTGAATGTGTTGTGATAATGCTAAATGGTGGGCTAAGTGCGATACCATCCTAATGTATATTGACGATGAGATGGCTATGTGCGATGCTATCGTTAGGTATATTATCTAGTGGGCTATGTGCGAAACCACTATGAATACCTTGTTGGTAGGCTAATGCGATACTACCTTATCAATTGATTGTGTGGGCTAAATGCTAAACCACCGAGACATTAGTCGTGGTGGATTAGCCGTGTGGTAGCCGGTGGATTAGCCGTGTGAATTAGTTGTGTGGATTAGTCGTGTGTGGATGTATTATCGAGAAATAATGATGTGTTGTATATTGTGTAAATGTGATATTGAATGCAGTGGGTGCATGTCAATGGTTATGAGTAAGTGACTCATGATGTGTTGAATAAATGTGGTAAGGGATAGAAAGAGTAAGCATAGTTGTACATTATATGTTAGTATAATGCTAATTGTTGTTTAACTTATACTATGTTGCTTAATTGTTTCGTGTAAACTTACTAAGCTCAAAGCTTACTCTTTTTCTTTTCCCTTGTCTTATAGAGTAAAGTGTTGAATCGAGATACGAGGATTAATTGGAAGATCGCCCACACCATCAAGACACTGTACATTAGACTCAATGTTTTGTATATGGCATGTATAGGGCTAGACAAGTTAGTGAATTTTGTTGTATATGGCTATGATGAGTTAGCCTTTAAATGGATAATCTATTTTGTATAATGCCATAGTTGTTGGCTACTTTATTATATGAAAAGATGTAGTTATCCAAGTGAGATTGTAAGATTGTGAGTTGATTATGGATGTGTTGAATGAGTGCATGATTGTGTATGCTAGAAGGGTGAAAAGAACTTGGCAAATAGCTTTGTTCTTGTCCATGTGGATAGACACACGGGCTTGTGTCTAGGTTATGTGTGACACACGCCAGCCCACTCGGCGCAGTGACTCACCGTGTGTCCCCGCATGTTAGTATTTGAAGTCGTAATAGACTACTGACTAGTCACACACGCGCAGTGCCTAGGGCGTGTGGGATTAATCGGTGTTGGCCACGGTTAGCCACATGGGCGCAGTGTGTCAGACTCTGCCGTGTTAAGGTGGTCGGCAGCACCACGGCGCAGAGCACGGGCGTGTTCCCAGCCGTGGGGCATTGGCGCACGCTTGAGTTTTCATGCACGGTAGTGACCATGGGCGTGTGTGACACCCACGGGGCGTGCAAATCTTACACGCGTAAGCTCAGATAGATGGAAAAATTTTAAGATCGTAAGAGTTTTTGATATGGTCTCGAGAGCCCTCGTGTGGTTGAGAGAGGCCTCGTAAGTCGGGTCCGAGGTTATTGTGATGGCCAAAGAGAGTGGT